>JAWZYV010012701.1:0-242359 GCA_038373885.1 Cheiracanthium punctorium | reverse complement strand
TTTAATGAAAGTGTTATGTTAAAAAAGCACATTTTGAAATCTCAATTCTAAAATTTCTGAATCCCTTTATTCTACTGACGGAGGGAAGGATTTTGTATCCCCCCCCCCCTTCGTAAGAATAAGAGCCCCCCCAATAATTTTTACAAGTCGGCGCCCGTGATCACCTTGCTTTCATGACATCCAGTCATTGTTATATTGTGTTGGGCCTTAATAATCACCAGTTCACTTCATTTCTGTTTGAGAACTGCAGATTTATCATGAAAGATTTAAGAGTCGTTTAACCTCTGCCGTAGATGCACTTCTCAGATTTCCCTGAAACAGAGAGGTCACCATTGTTTCACCATTTAGGCTCCCAAAATCTGATAGACACCCTCTTCTCGTGGAAGAACAAATGTTGTCAGGATGGTGATATAGGAGTGTTTTGATATGCATTAATGAAAGTGCCAGTTATCGGCTATTGTAGATGTCTTTTGGCTATTGTATGTCTTTCAGAATGCGAGCCAGATAAGGAATGTAATTTGTTCTTTCTGTGTTTTACGTCACTGATTGTTCCATTATAGGCGCTAACAGATTTGACGTTTCCTTATATTTCTGTAATTGTACGGCTTGGCTAGCTACACAAACCTATTGTTTGTAATAGTGTTCAGTCTGCATTTTTTCAAGTCTAATATTTTCATTACAAACAATCTAATGTTTATTTTTTTATACGAGTAGGCATTTGCTTCTTTTACAAAATATTTACATGCTTAAATCTACTGAGTAAAATAATAATCAAACGGAGTATATTTTTACTCAATTTTTGACTTCAAACAGATATTCTCCCGATTGAGTAAAATTTGCTCCATTAATCGACAAAAATCAATGGAGCGAAAAATTCTTAATTTTTGAGGATTATACAGCAGCTCAATTTAGCCTACATAATCATCAAAAAAGAGGAGTTTTTTTTTACAAAATCTGCCCGTTTTTGATTAATATAACTGTGCTCAATTATAATTATCATTTAAGCTATAGAATGAGCGTTTTTACAAAATCAGTTCTTTTTTGATTAATATATCGACGGAAGAGCGTTGGTCACGTGATAGTAATAGGATATGGTCTCTTTTCGCGGGGGAGAAAAGAGGGAATTCTCAAAGAGACAAGATTTACGTGAAAATAGAACAAAGTTGAATCTAGCAAATTGGGAGCGTTGAGGCGAATTGAGGAGTTTACAAATTATTGTCTTTATAGAATGTTTTTCGGAAATTTTTAGCGTAAAAGGATTTAAATCAGCCGATAAGCAATTTAATTGATAAAGGAGTGTTAGTTTTAATCAGTAGACTTAAGCGTGTAGCTACCTATAGTTACACTAATAGAAAATATTCCTTTATTTTACGAATTTTTGCTTTTTTATCAGCTGAAATAAATGAACAGCCACCGACAAAGAGTTTGATTTACCACATGAAAGTTCATCTACTTGTGGGACCATGTACGCTAATGGGAGCTGGTGCACGTAAAATCTGTCGTGGCTCCAAAGTCCTCCAAGTTGTTAAACGATACCTCTGGGGGTGCCGATTTCAGGGGACCATTAAATATTTTTCTTGACATAGTAAGATCCAGAGAACTAGGGCAGCTACCTATGGCCAGCAAAAGGTTTCAGTTCTCGATACTACACTGAAAGGTAGGCTTGTTTGCTTACCGTACGGCAAACCAAGTCCATACATTTCTCCGCTTCATCAGGTTTTATGTTCGTATTTTCTAACGTAAGCAATCTCCATTCGTATTCAATACTAAAATTGTTGAGTTTCTATCTCCTAGACAGCACAGCAAATTTGCATCAAACTTGCAGTAAGCTTGATTTATCAAGTCAATAAACTTGAATTAAGCTTGAAATTTTCAAGCGTGTAAGCTTAATGCAAGTTGGACAAGTGTAAACTTGAACACTTGATTCAAGCTTGCATTAAGCTTGACATAGCAAGCTTAATTCAAAATTAAAATATATTTTCCTAAAAAAAAAGAAATTCCTGAATACATGGGGCGCCGGTCGGCGAACTCACCCCATATATTTTATTTAGTTTCCATGAATTTTCCCCCCTCTACTCTGAAATTTCAAGTTATTTTAATCTGTTTCCATCAAGCGTCCGCAGCTGGAATCGATCTCGGTACCTAAAGTTTGGGAAGCCAGCGTCCTAGCCACTCAGCCAATCTGCATCGCGCTGATATGACTAAAGTTTGAAGTGACTGTTATGGTTATCAAGCCGTTTTCTGGCGAGATTGATCAATGGCCGATGCCGATCTCTTTCTTTTATTTTCCCATGGGATGAATCAAAATTAAAATAATGTGATGTGTGATTTATGGACTCTACTAATAGGGAAATAAGCATAATATAAACTTAAAAGCAGCACACGTTTTAAAACTTTCAATATCGCGACACTCATGTTGGGCAATATTGGCCAAAATCGAGACAAACGACTGATTTTGAAATCAATTCCCGTAGTATAATTGTATTTTATTTTGAAGAATTTCAATATTTGGAAATATAAAATATATTTTTTTAATTCTAGGGTCAAGTACATTTATGACTGATGATAAATTATTTGTTATGTGGATTTGGCTTTCCAAATCAAGCAGTCGTCAAGTTGTATTCAAGCCTGACAGTTCAAATGACTTCTTCAAGCTTGCTGCAAGCTTAAAATGAATTGAACTGTCAAGCTTGTATTAATACGTCAAATTCAAAGAAATGTCAAGCTTGATTTAAGCTTATGTGCTGTCTGGGGCATGTCTTGGTCGTTTTCGATTTCACAGACGACCATGGTATGACAGCCCAAAGAAAACCAAATAATCCTGTTAGTATTGCGCTGTTGAAAGGATTAAACCAAACAACTGCAATATGAGGGGATTATTAAAAAGCATTCAATTAATAGGAATTATTGAATTTGTGAATTTTTATGCGAAACATGTCATTCTAGTATCCTTTCCTGAATTATAAAGTTGTTGGATTTAGCTGCGTGCGTAATCATCCATGATTTCCCTCATTGTCCTTATTTCCTATTTCATAATTTAACTATGCCCATGATTTACTAATTAAAAGTGTTGGCATATGGAGGATCATGTCAGCCGAATGGTTAGGACATCGAACTGGTAAGCGAAAGGTAGCGTATACAATTCCCAACTGCCACATGCGGTGTGCGTGCTCACTAAATCCGTACACGGAGGGAAAAAAATGTACCTCTTTCATTTAGAACGAATAGTTGGTTGTTTTCTGTGTCCAAAAACTAGAAGAATAGATCGTAGAATCATGTGTGTACGTGATACACGCAAATGATATTGACGGAATGATCAAGAATTTCTAGTCCGTAGTATTCTGGCTAATCACAGCAGAATCACTAGTTTGTGTAACGAGACATTATCGTTTGATTTTTGGAGCACTAGAATGGCCGTTTGTGAGTCTACCCGCTAGCGTACGCAACTATTTACATATATTTTCATCTGGGTACAGGCGCCAGATTATAGAGAAGAGATCTAAAAATTGGATAAGTGGGCTCAGAAGTGTCTCGTTCTATGATATAGTATTTATAGGGACGAATATAGTATTTATAGGGAGTACATGGACTTATAAATTTTAGTTCCACCAATTATTTTCTAGATGTTAGGGCAGTTATAATAATAATAATAATAGTAATAATAATAATAATTATTATTATTTTCAGTTTAGTTCCAACTGTCCTATATGTAATCGCTATCGATTTCCGAGGGTTTGTTAATGCTCAGAAGTCCTTCACCTTTTGATGAGGATCTAAAGATCCAGATTATAGTGGGAAACCTACAGCAAGTTCATAAAGGCCATAGATCGCTCTGATCCATAATCGCTGGCCTTCTGTATGTAGTTGTATGAAAGTAATTGATTCATTGCTTAATAGTGTTAAAATGAGGTAACTTTTCTTTTAAATTACCGTATATGATTTTGTAAGAATAGAAAGCTATGCAGTTTTCAATTCGCACGACTTCCTTTTTCCAATTTTCGAGCCTGAGCATGCAGTATACTTATATCAAAACATTAAAAAGTTTTCTTCTTATATAGATTTGTAAATGTCCTTTTCCAAACTTTAAATGCATAAAAAGAAGGCGGAGAAACCGATAGTTTTTTTTTAAATAAAAAAGTTTACACCATCAAATTTCAAACGTTTGAACAGCGTAAATAGTATTTTAGCAGTGATTATTTATACAATTTATGCAGAGTTAAAAAAAAGGATATTTAAAGGATAACCTTAAGCATTATTTTGTTTTTTATATATTCCCACAAAAAAGACACCTCTTGTGCTAACTGTAATTCAAAGGAGAATATTCTAGACCCTTTTTTTTAAATTGAAAGGATAAAACAAAAGGACGTGATTTTTATCTTATATTTATTTACATCTTAATTTCAAGTAAACATATTTTCTACAAAAGTAAAATGTAACAATAAAGAAAAGCAAATATTTTTTAGATGTTAGAATAAATTATTAAAATAAAGCTGTCCTACGCTGGATTTCTTTGAACAGTTCTTTGGATTGAAATTCTCTTCTATATTAAGAAAACATAGTATGTTGAAATTTTTTTTTTTTCAATTGAATGAATTATTTTTATAGGTGTAATAATTTGAAAACTGACAAAAATTAATAAAAATGAAAATTTAGGTTTAGAAAAACTTAACTTTTATTAAGTGCTTCTTAATTTAGTTAAACTTTTATTGATGATTCTTAACAAGGTGATCAAATAAATAGTTTATTAAAATGTGCTTCTTATGCAAAATGTTTACTTAATTAAGCATTTTCTTGTCTGTTAGGAATGTTTGGGTGATTATTTTTGTTATAAAAAGAAAAAAAGAACCTTAAAAATCTTTTAAAGAAATATTCTTAACTATTTATAATTTATTTTAATAAGTTAATTAGCAAAATTACTTAAAAAGTAATTAATTCTTTTACATTACTTAGCTTTATCATCTTAATTAATTTTATCTAATTTTTAATATAGTAATTAATTTATTAATAAAGATTACTGTTTAATTATTATTAATTTATTAATCAGTAAAGCATTGTTTACTCATTTTTTAAAAGTTTTTTTGTGAATTAGAAGTGCTTTTAATCAGGATATGTACTGCCCTTTCTAAGAAACACAATGCCCTTTTAAAATAATGATTCCCTTCTTTAAAACCTTTGCACCCTGCCCTTTTTCCTAATTAGAATGAGCTCTGAAAAAATTAAAATTGTCACACGTTTCTATTTTTAAAAATCAAATAGCAAGAAACTCATAAGGATATTCTGCGAAACAGGCTCTGTTATCTTGCAAATTCCGAAAATTCTTCTCACAGCAAATATTACTGTCTAACAACAGCTAAGCAAATTATTCTATTGTGTTTGAAAGGGTTTGAAATCTGATACCAACCCATTTACGCAAACTATTTGATCTTTGTTCACGGCGGTCAGCGGACACTTGGGCCTGATCGTTTCTGATCTTCATCGTAGCGGAAAACTATTTCTTTGTCAATACCTCATGCAATTGATTGATAAGGTTAGTGAAAGATTGTTTGAAAGGCTCTAAATCAAATAATTAAAGGATTTCTAAGCTGGAAGTTTCACTTTGTTACAGTGTAATCAGTGTTTTTAAAGATTTATTAATTAGTTCACTTGATTTGATTTTGGGAATACGGCCGATTATCTACACGAGGGATCTAGGCCGAAGGGGGACTTTCTAAGGACTCCTAACCAGGGTGCGAATTGACGGGGGGGATGCCGGGGATCGTCCCCGGCTGAAGAATGTAATATCCCTGGCTAGAGAAATATTAATGGATCCCTGCCAGGGACACTATTTATCCCCTGCTGAAGAAATGTTAAACTTGTGAGTGAAGATTTGGGATTGAAGTCAAGAAGTCAAAATGAAGGTTGTATGTTATCGTTTGTCACTATAAGGCGACTGCTTTAAAATTTCGTCTCTTTTCTAAGCTAAAAACCCCCAAGGGTGGCTTCCAATACAGGTACATTGTATGTAGCTTGTGTATCTGTGATTCCATAGAACAAGCAATCGATGACTTTTGTTTGAATATAAGTCAGTTCCCACACGTGTCGGCTACTGCATTTGTCAAGTAATATCATCTTCCCTCCTTTTCCTTTTCAAGTGTCCCCCCCTGGAAAATGTTTTCTTTCAAATGTCCCCCCCCCCCCTGGAGAAAATGTTCAGTTCGCACCATGCTCCTAACCCGTAATTGCACGAAATTTCTGTGAAAAGAGAGGGTTCGAACGAAGGTGCAGCACCCCCTCAAATAATAATAATAATAATAATAAAATATATAAATATAAATAAAATAAATAAATAAAAAATCTATAAAAATAACACACACACAAAGAAAAAAAATTAAAAAAAAAATTGGAACCTAAGTGGTGTTTTGAGTCTTACATTTCTCAGAAATAAAATAAAGTGTTAAATCATGTTTATGGCTTAATGCTTTTTATCCATCGAAGTTATGTAGATATCCATTTGAAGGGGATATCTACAAAATTTATTTTTTACTAGCTGAAGTACCCGTTCTTCGCACGGGAATAAATGGACTTTTTGATATTACGATTTGTGGGGATTACTATTTATTGTAATAAAGAGATATAGCAAAATGGATATCGCTTTATATTGTGTTCAATAACCATGCATACCGAATTTCAAGGCAATCGTTTGTACGGTGCAGAAGGCCATGCGGCGTAGCGCAATCTAGTGGAGAGTTTTAGCAAAACGGATACGGCGGAAATATTCTTCGCATTCAGATATCGATGAATACGAAATTTCAGGACGAACGGCTGGACAGCCCTGACGACGCGACATCTAGTGGCAAATTATATAGGAAAATGGATAGCGCCAAACTCTTCCCCGTGTTCAAATATCTATGTATACCTATTTTCATAGCGATCAGTTGCACAGTCAAGAAGTGATACACTGCAGCGCGATCTAGTGGTTAATTAAAGTAATGATTTGCTACAGTGCCGTCAAGTGGCGAGTTATAGCAAAATGGATAAAGCCAAAATATTCTCATTGTTCAAATAGCTATGTATACTGATTTTCATAGCGACCGTTTGAATGGTCAAGAATTTGGCCTGCTGCAGCGTCATCTAGTGGCGAGTTAAAATAATAATGCATTGCAGTGCCATCTAGTGGTGAGTAACATCAAAAGGAACACAGTTAGAATATATTCTCCGTGCTGAAATGTGTAAGTATAAGAAATTTTATGCCGATCGGTCGAACGGTATAGAAGTCGATGTGTTGCAGCGCCATTTAGCGGCAAGTTACAGCAAAATGGATACTGAAAAATATTCTCCGTGTTCTAATATCCGCGTGCACCAAATTTCATCGAAATCGGTTGGACGATATTCGCATAGTAAACGGCTAAACGGAATAGAATTCGACGTTCTGCTGCGCCACCTAGTGGCAAGTTAGAGGAAAACGGATAGCATAAAAAGCTTCTCAATGATAAAAGACTTAGGTGAACCAAATTTCATGGTGCAACGGTGCTGGAGTTTTTCAACCTCATACACACATACCAACATTCATTTTTATCTATAACCAGTATCATTATATATCCAAGTCTCAAATAAAATCCAGTTTCAAATCTAAGCCTCGCAAAAGTCCCAACATACGCCATTTTGCAAGAGTTTTTTTCAGGAAATCATTCGAAGCATTGACTTAGCAGCAATCAATATGGGAAATGGTTCGGCCGCCAAAAAGTAAAGCACACATATATTTGAAAAGGGGAATCCCTTAATACAACCGAATTTTCTTAAATTATCAACTATAACGTGTTTTATTCATCGTTACTCCGATGTACTAAATGAGAAGATTTCAATTTTCTGAAATTTGGCGGAATTCCCCCAACTTAAATCAATGTACTCAATTGGCGAGAATTCTGAAGATAGATCGCTTGAAATCCCTTAATAACTGCATTATTTCTTCACGGATCATTAAAATTTAACGCTGTATTCTAATAAAACCTTTGCACTTGCTTTCAAAAATCTATTTCCTTAAGCTCTCAATAAATTGTGCCAAGCCGAAAACTGTGCAAACCGCTAGAACTCACTTTCTCAAAATCCGCATTTGAGCCATTTTATTTTTTCGCCAAACTAAAAAAAAATTACATATTAGCCTCGGAAATCTTCAATTCTTATTGTTTTGCGTATAAAACATTTCATTCCTGCTCCGATTTCCCATGCACACGATATTATAATAAAAAATTAATAATCTTACAAATATAAACTAACAAAAAAAAATCATTATTATTCTTTTATTTTTACTTTGAGAATTTAAAACATCTTATTCGGCAAAATCGCCACACATGGCAACCACGATCCTTATTTCACACTTTTTTCACTACAGGGGTTACAATTACGGAAAGGTTTTTGCATGGAGAACATAAAAAATCTCTTAAATTCCGGGAACGGGTGGACTTTGAAAGTTTTAAAGTGGACTATGATTTATTCTATATTATTTTACATATCTGTGCAAAATTTCAGGCTGATAGGTCCATTTTTGTGGATTTGTATACAACTCAAATCCACAAACAAACAAACAAACAAACAAACAAATAAACAAACAAACAAACAAAAAGAATTTCATTTTTATTTATAAGATTTGACCGTTTTAAAAAATTTGCTCTGGATTTCTTGAGCCTCATTTACCGTTGGTATAAAATTATATTACTCTACGGTGAAAATTGAACATTGATTGAGATCAATATAAACTTTTGGTTACAAAGATAAGCGTGATAATGCAGAAAATGATGAATCGCCCCTCAAGATTCGATATTAGTAGTTTCAAATCTACTGTTGTGGAGGATATTAAAAATTTATTTTTGGAATTTTTCTATTTACAATTATTCTAATGAAAACAAGATTTGTGTATAGAATTAATTTAAAACTTTATGAAATAGCACACATAAAAAGACATTTAGCAAGTTTCGCATGATACGAAGAGTTTACCCTTCTTCATTGCAAGAAAGGTCTTTCTTCCACACAGACAGGAAGGTTAGAACTTATAGAACCAGAAGGTGAGAACATTCTAACAGTTCCATCCAGACTAGAAAACTAGAGAATAGAATGTTCTAACCTTCCTATACGTGTGGATACTCTAGTCATAACAATTTTTATTATTGTTGTTATTTAACAATACAGCAAATTATAAAATTAATAATTTACAACATTGTTGGAAAATTATAACAGTAATAAGTTATATTAACATTGCTAAAATATAACAATAACTATGAATTATTACACAGGGTGTGTAAACCCCTCCCGGGTTTGGAAGGCTTATAAAATATATATATATTACCAATACAGCAATAAAGTTGACTTTATTAGATAAAGAAATGTTACAAGTTTTGTTTCTTAATGTTCAATGTGTGAGCCTTTCGTGATGCGGCAACTATCAAGTCTAAAGTCAAATTCTTCCCTCCCCACACTCACTTTAACATGTCATGATCAATGGTAGCAAATGCGATTGTGGTCCTTTGGCTTAAATCTTGTAAATCACTTGATATAAGGGGCACGACAACACGATTTTATGTAACCCCATTAAAAAAAAAAAAAAAAAAAAAAAAGATACGGAGAGCGACATGGCCACGGAAGAAGGCGATTGTCGTCGTCAGAACCTCGTCCAATCCAACGACGAGGAAGCTCGTTATTTGTGAAACAAAATTTCTAATGTTTCTTCCTCTAGTAAAGTCAACTTTGTTGCTGTATTGGTAATGTATTATTTTTTATAATTTTCAAACCCGGGAGGGAAATGTGACACACCTTGTATTATAGAATTTATTATGGTTTTGATGTAACGCAATTATTAAAATATAACAACAGTTGTATGGGCAATTTACAGCTCTGAGACTTATTAATTATTTAACGTTATTAAATTATAATGCCAATAAACTGCAACAATACTAAAATTGTAACAATAATGAATGATTTTTAACATAATTAGGGCAATTTAGTATTACTCTATTATCCCAGTATTGTTGCAATTTATTTGTGTTATAATTTAAAAAGGCTGTAAATGATAACAATAAGGAGTCGTTCTCTTGCATAAACCACTATTTCTGATCTTTTTGCTTCTGTTTATTTAAAATAGGTAATTTTAGAATATATGTAATTTGCCTAAATAAAGCAAATCTATTGTATGAAACATAGCTCTGTTTAAAATAAATTTAACCGATATCGATATTTAATTAATCATTTTTTAAAAAACCAGATCTTTCTTCTTTGTATAATATATGTAATTTTACTTCATGAAACTCCTGTATTGCTTTAGTTTAGGAATAAATTATTACACTCTTTTAATGTTTAATTAATAACACGTATTCTAAGAAAAGCATTTTGCATTCTTTGCATTTTGCGACTCCAAAAAGATGCAACGCTAATTAAACACAACGCTTTAAAAGCTTTATATTTTTAGTTCGTGATAGTAAATTTGCTGGAACAAAGTGCTATTGCTATTTTCTTTTATATTTTTTCAAAATGTAGAAATATTTCCATATAATAAAATTCTCGTATTTTCAGAATTAGAATTCTAACGCGATGCCTAAAAATTCTATTGTACAGGGTAAATTTCTGAATCTGCCTTAACTTCTGATTAATTTATCGCATTCTTTATAATAAATGGATAATATTTATTCATGTAAAGCATCTTGACTGGTTAATGGAATTTTATTGCCATGCCCCTTTGTTGCACAGTAGTTGCACTGTGAAACCACCTTATTTCAGCGCTTTCACTGCTGGTTGCTGAAAAAAGATACGGTTAAATGCGCCCAACGCTGAAAAAAAATGCAGCTGTTGGCATCGATCCATTTAACTACCATTAATATGGCTGTCGATCGGATCGCCCATCTGTCGCCACAGATCTAAGTTTTCTGACACAGCTGGCTGTGTCTGTGTGTTCAGCTCTGTGGCACCAGATGGGCTATTTGATCAACCGCCATGTTGTTGGTAGTTATATGGACCGATGGCAACGGCTGCAACTTTTTTTAGCATTGGGCAGTCTATCCAGTTGCTCTTCTCTATTGACGTGAAAATTCTTTCTCTCCAAAGGATTAACCCTTTAACGCCCAGTGTTCCCGCTCTGGGAACACCAAACTCTGACGTTTTGACTGTTGCCAGTCACGAAGAATAAATCTGATTTCTATAAAAATAGTTGCGGGTGACATAGCTCCACGAGAATCCTTTACTTTTTAGCACGTCATTTCTCGTAAAAAAATGGTCACAATTATTTTTAACAGCACGGATATCTGCTGAAAAATGGAAGAATGCGAGAACAGACGGATAGATTCCCCAATACTGAATAAAGGGCAGCCATTGCCATCCCTTGACTTAACTACCAGCATTATGGCGGATGATCGAAACGTTCATCGCGTGCCACAGATCTAGAGACCCTTTTTTGACGACAGCTGGCTGTGTCGGCACGTCAGCTGTGTCGGCACGGCAATGCCCTTTTTTCAGCATTGGGAAAGGTCTGCGCCTCAAAGGGTTAAATAACAAGATTCGTGAACATATCTATCGCAAGGACAGATTAAAGGGGGGTATGGGGTGGAGGGGGCGACCGCTTCCTCCCCCCTAAAGAAAAAAGAAATTAAATAAAAATATTTTATTTTACTTCCATAAAATGGATGTATATGCCAATCTTCTAACTAACCAGCCGTACCGACACTAACCGCCCCCCCCCCCACCCTTGACAAAATTGCATGAATCCGCCGCTGATTTATCGCAATCATTATGTATAATGTTTTCTTTCTTAATTCTCCAAAAATACTACCTTTATTTATTTACGTACGCAACGTGCAAGTACGACATCTGGCGTATCTGATGTTAATACTTGGAAATACCTCCAATCAAAGTTCTGTTAATCGCATTTAGAAAGGCTCTTTAAGAGATTTCTGAGAAACTTGCTCAACTGAAGAGCATGAAGACTGAAGACCTTGGTGAACACCTTCTTTCTTCCAGGCTAAGTTTTGGCAATATTTCTCCTGCACAAGACGAATTAAGAAGTCTTGGCTGCTGTGTGAAACAATAATATGTGCATCTAGGAGCACATTTTTTTGCGGTTTTCGTTTTGGTGATGGTTCTGTACATCTGCCTTTTCTTCCTAGAAAGGGAATGTCATTAATAATCTTTCTCCAGAAGAGACATTTTCTGAATTCACACTTTTAACCTTTGAATGAGAAACGAAATAGCCCAGCCAAAGTAAATGTTGCCAATCTGTATTGTGTCAATGGCGTGATAAATTTAAAGTTCTGATTTTGTAAATTTTGTAGAAAGGAGGGAACCTTTAAACAACCATATTTAAATATTTATACTTTTATGGTGTTTATTTCATGTACTTCAAGGCTGTATCCAGAAAAAAATTTCGGAGGGGGATATGTAGCACTAAAATTAAAGTTCGTGATGGTATAGGTAGCACTAAAGTTCTTTCAAATTTATTTGATCTTCAGAATCAATGCAATTAAAACACTACTAATGCATTGCCAAACATTTCGGGAGGGGATCAAACCCACTAGGGGGGGATAATGGGGGATCTACCCCCCCAATAGTCCTTTTTCTATACTAATATTTCAGTCTATTTCACCGTCACCAGTAGTTAGACATGTGACGGGTCAAACTGTTAAAACTGATTTTTAACCATTAACTCTTTAACCATTTTCGAAGTCAATATAAGTAGTATTATTCTTTCTGTTTTGATATTGATACTGTATTGCTGCACATTCTCTATACTTAAAAGCTTGCGTTATGACTAATATAATAACGATGCATTTTACGAAAGAGTCCGCAATTAGGAAAGTAAGACAAAATATTTTACAGTAGAATCGCGTCATTGCTATCATTGTATCATATTGCTGTAAACAGGCAAAACCTAAATGTTTTTATATTAACAAGTTGATGTTAATACACTAATATGGTGATAAAGAGCTAAACGAGATGATTCAGGTTTTTTTTTTCCCCACTGCTTAAGTGTATTACAATAAAACTAGGGTGTTAAAGCTACACCTGAATTTTGAGAGAAAATTTGTTGGAATTTTTTTTTTTTTTTTTATAATTTCCGTTGAAGAATAAGGTAAATTTATTCTATGAGTCATACAGATTTAATTTTGTAATACATTACCTATACTTGCACTATTTTAATTAAGTATACGGTTGGTATGTTTAATTTAAAAATTCCTATCATAAGCCTTATCTCATTTCCCCCTACATATTTTTAATTAAGTAAAAAGTGCGGTCTATACATGCATAGTATGCTAATGCGAAATTTTTTGAAACATTTTATTTTATTATTTTTTTTTTAATTTGTCCTCTGCTTGGATTGCCGTGAAATATTTATTTATTTATTTTTATGTTGTTGTTTGCTTTGTAATACTTTTATTTATTAATATTTAGTAAATATATTGATTAAAAAATATCTTGTTTCAATATTGTTTTTCTACGTGATAACGTGATTCTGATTTACAATAAATACTTTTTTGCAGGATGTAACAACTTTAAACACCAGATGTCGCCACTAAAGCATACTCGTGATGATCCCGGTGAGTTCCATTTAAATCATTTTTTTTATTTGTGCCTTTCCGAATTCATTCATTTTTAATTTTTCCTTGCTGTCTTCAAAAGATCTTCCCAAACTAAGAGAAGAACATCGTTTAGTTTCGGCCTCATTTGTTACGTTTTAAGGGTTTCTACTTTTCATGTAATGAATTGTACAAATTTTAATTACATTTGTTCATTTATCTGTGAGGATTTTTAGTTAAAATAAACTCGATATTTTCACACTATGATGCCAGGAGCGTAAAAATTGTGCGACCGTTTTAATTTTATTTTTCCCTTAAAAGGGGACACACATACAAAAGTAGAAAAGAAGGTTTCTTTCAATTTTAGAAGCAAATATTTTAAATAAAATCTTTTTTAGAAAAAAAGCTCAAGTAATTTATGCCTATGTTGCGGAGAGTGGGAATGTGTTAAATGCATGTCAGTGGCGGCCCGTGGTCAAAATTGTTAGTGCAGCCGGAAGCATATGAGCCCCCCCCCCCTCCTCCGGACAGGAATGAAAAATCTTTGTCAGTGGCGGCCCGTGGTCAAAACTGTTAGTGCAGCCGGAAGCATATGAGGCCCCCCCCCCCCTCCTCCGGACAGGAATGAAAAATCTTTGTTATTGAATTCGAAAGCTGGCGGATTAAGCCCTCACCGAGGAAAAAAAAAAGAAATTACATAAAAAAGTAAGAGATCCTATTTTACTTTTCCATAAAATGGACATAAATTTCAACCAGCCGCTCTTATCCTCAAAATTGCATTAATCCGTGTCTGATTCGAAGTTTCCTTAGAATTTTCTTTTGTAACGATAACTTGAGAAGAAAAGAAAAAAAAAAAAAAAAAGAAAACGTACTTATTTTTATAAGTCAAATCAATCCTCCTTTCTTTTAAACTTGCGAATCGGTCAATGATGCCTTCATAAAAAGGCGTTGTTTTAATTCAGATATCAATAATTTTAAAAGCTCTTTAAAATTTCCTATCTTTAAAGAATTTTTTCGCTAGCTATGTCCTCTAAATGCCAGTTCTTGCTTACTTAAAAACAATACTGCTTTGATGGGCAATTGTCCATTCATAAGCGTCTATTCAGGCTTACCTTCTTGATAAATTCAGCAATATTAAGTCCAGAGTTTGCCGAACATATATTCCCCTTACCCCCTCTCTCACTTCTCGAGCCAATCAGTGAGTCGAATTCACAAGTGCTGCCGACCTTTCAAAATCTTGAATGAGCTGAGTCTTAGCTGCGTACTCCCATTATAGCCTATGCCGGAGGAAATGCTTACGTAACCGTTGTCATGGCAACGGTGCTGCCAATTTTCTTATCAGCGCTCTGGGCTGAACCAAAGATTTTCCCAATTGTATTGCGGGAAGATTAAAGTGCTTTTTTTTCTGAATGAGCGATCTGGCTACAATACGGTTTTTTTTTTTTTTGAGATTTTTTTAATTTAGCATAGGAATTCCATAATTCTAATCTGAATTTAGGAAAATTAGTAGAATAAATTATTTTAAAGTATGTGCTGATGATCAAGTGCAGCCCGGCTGTACTTGCTGTATCCCACGAGCCGCCACTGATGCATGTACCCGTACAGCTCAGGAAACAAAAATGCCCACTTCCTCTTTATATGGGCGTAGTTCGTCGTACAGCAAGCAAAGTTATATATGCCATTCTTTTGCAAATAACGCATACTTTAATTTACTATTAATTTAATTTGCATAAGGAATCGTCTTCATATTTAATTCTGGATGAACTTCATTTTCTCAATGACAACACTCTATTTTGATTTTATTAAACGAAATAAAAGCATCAAATTACCCCAAATATTAATTTTCACCAATTTCCTACGATAATATACATTTGCGAATTCTTTTTTGCGCGATATTAAGGGACTTCTGCAACAATGAAAAACGCTATTTGTAGGTTCCGAACGTTTCGCCTTTCATTAATTTCGCTTGCGATAATTAAATAAAATAAATATTATTTTCAGGGAAAATACTGTTTAAGTTTTTTGTACTGAGAATATCAGGGGTAGAAATTAGAATATTTAGTCAGTGGTCCAAATGAACCTGGACTCCAAAACTTCCTTGGTCCGTATACATGATTTAAAGAAAAAATGTAAAACGATTGCTCACGATTTTGAAAATCTTTCTAATTTTGAAATTGTTATTGAGTATTTGAAGGTTCTCTTAGACAGGTGAAATGTTGGCAGGAGTAAGAATTTGTTCTCTGGTATTCTGACTACAAGCATGAATGTTACTCAGCTGCGGTCGTACTCGAAGATTGGTTTCATGATTGAAAATTTATTTGTTTGAATTTCATGTAAAAAACGCAATTACTTTTTTACGACCCAATATTGTCACCGTGTTTGTTATTTCACTTCCTTGATTTAATATTATGGTCTGCAGTGTCAATATTTTTGTAAGACTTTTGGAGGTATTTTAATGTATAGTCAGATGAAAATTTAGACAGAAAAATGTGATTTTGAATGTTTGATAAAGCCCAAAGACTTGATGTTTCAGATGTTAAAAGAGGTAAATTCATGCCTGGAATGTTGAGGATGTTAGTTTTTCAGAAATAGGATGTTGTATCGGAAGACATACATCAACTGCATCTAATTCTATGCATGGAAAATATTTTATTTGCGGGGAATATGGTAGCGGACGCAACAATAGACGCTTCATAGAATCACCATCAAACTGCACAAACCTCCAATTTATTTGCTTCAAAATTTGCTATTTTTTAATATCGCTAACTTTTACTATTTTTGAACAAAGGAAATTTAATTTACGTATATTTTACGCAATTTTCAAAAAATTGTCACTTAATAAATTTATATAGGGTCCCTTAACTCATGAAAATAATACATTTTATCTTATAAATAAAAATGAAATTCTGTTTGTTTGTTTGTTTGTTTGTTTGTTTGTTTATTTGTTTGTTTGTTTGTGGATTTGAGTTGTATACAAATCCACAAAAATGGACATATCAGCCTGAAATTTTGCACAGATATGTAAAATAATATAGAATAAATCATAGTCCACTTTAAAACTTTGAAAGTCCACCCGTTCCCGGAATTTAAGAGATTTTTTATGTTCTCCACGCAAAAAGCTTTCCGTAATTGTAACCCCTGTAGTGAAAAAAGTGTGAAATAAGGATCGTGGTTGCCATGTCTGGCGATTTTGCCGAATAAGATGTTTTAAATTCTCAAAGTAAAAATAAAAGAATAATAATGATTTTTTTTTGTTAGTTTATATTCGTAAGGTTATTTTTTTTTTAAATTATAATATCGTGTGCATGGGAAATCGGAGCAGGAATGAAATGTTTTATACGCAAAACAATAAGAATTGAAGATTTCCGAGGCTAATAGGTAATTTTTTTTAGTTTGGCGAAAAAATAAAATGGCTCAAATGCCGATTTTGAGAAAGTGAGTTCTAGCGGTTTGCACAGATTTCGGCTTGGCGCAATTTATTGAGAGCTTAAGGAAATAGATTTTTGAAAACAAGTGTAAAGGTTTTATTAGAATACAGCGTTAAATTTTAATGATCCGTGAAGAAATAATGCAGTTGTTAAGGGATTTCAAGCGATCTATCTCCAGAATTCTCGCCAAATGAGTACATTGATTTAAGTTGGGGGAATTCCGCCAAATTTCAGAAAATTGAAATCTTCTCATTTACTACATCGGAGTAACGATGAATAAAACACGTTATAGTTGATAATTTTAAAAATTTCGGCTGTATTAAGGGATTCCACTTTTGAAATAAAGGCTTGCTTTACTTTTTCGCGGTCGAACCATTTTCCATATTGATTGCTGTTAAGTCAATGCTTCGAATGATTTCCTGAAAAAACGCTTGCACAATGGCGTATGTTGGCACTTTGGAGAGGCTTAGATTTGAAACTGGATTTTATTTGAGACTGGGATATATAATGACACTGGTTATAGATAAAAATGAATGTTGGTATGTGTGTATGAGGTTGAAAAACTCTAGCACCGTTGCACCATGAAATTTGGTCCACCTAAGTCTTTTATCATTGAGAAGCTTTTTATGCTATCCGTTTTCCTCTAACTTGCCACTAGGTGGCGCAGCAGAACGTCGAATTCTATTCCGTTTAGCCGTTTACTATGCGAATATCGTCCAACCGATTTCGATGAAATTTGGTACTCGCGGATATTAGAACACGGAGAATATTTTTCACTATACATTTTGCTTTATCTTGCCGCTAAATGGCGCTGCAACGCATCAACTTCTATTCCGTTCGACCGACCGGCATAAAATTTCTTATACTTACACATTTCAGCACGAAGAATATATTCTAACTGTATTCCTTTTGATGTTACTCACCACTAGATGGCACTGCAATGCATTATTATTTTAACTCGCCACTAGATGACGCTGCAGCAGGCCAAATTCTTGACCATTCAAACGGTCGCTATGAAAATCAGTATACATAGCTATTTGAACAATGAGAATATTTTGGCGTTATCCATTTTGCTATAACTCGCCACTTGACGGCACTGTAGCAAATCATTACTTTAATTAACCACTAGATCGCGCTGCAGTGCATCACTTCTTGACTGTGCAACTGATCGCTATGAAAATAGGTATACATAGATATTTGAACACGGGGAAGAGTTTGGCGCTATCCATTTCACTATATAATTTGCCACTAGATGTCGCGTCAACACATGAACTTCACAGGGCTGCCCAGCCGTTCGTCCTGAAATTTCGTATTCATCGATATCTGAATGCGAAGAATATTTCCGCCGTATCCGTTTTGCTAAAACTCGCCACTAGACTGTGCTACGCCGCATGACCTTCTGCACCGTACAAGCGATTGCCTTGAAATTCGGTATGCATGGTTATTGAACACAATATAAAGCGATATCCATTTTGCTATATCTCTTTATTACAATAAATAGTAATCACCACAAATCGTAATATCAAAAAGTCCATTCATTCCCGTGCGAAGAACGGGTACTTCAGCTAGTTTAATATAAATTAAACTACTCGACGTAAAAATTTGAAATTTGCACAGCCATGTAATATTACTCTCTGCATCTATTTCCATAGAAATGTGGCTAGGTCGCTATTCATAATTTTTTTTGAATATTAATTTAACAATCCATTATTCATATTCATATTTTATTAAAAATTATAATAATAGTAAATTATGTATCTGTCTTTTAGTTCTAATAGTATGAATATGTTTGTGTTTACTAGTGAAATAACAAAATTAATTCTTTAATTAAATAAACAAATGACTATAATAAAACAGCTCATACCCAAGCATTAAATAAAACTTATTTTTAGCGCAAAAATGATATTCAAGCACATCACAAATATTACACTCGTTTGCAAACTTTTACTGTCTATGAAGATCCTGCATTCTGGTTTACCGCACGCCAGTTCATCTGAAGATCTGGATTTTTGGGTGGTTTCTTCAGATGTAATGGTAAAACCCCTTAAAAAGTCGTCCGCTCTAAGCATTCCTCCATTTTGGCAGATAGCCCTAGTTTATTTATCCTTAACATAATAATAAAACAACAAACATTTACGCGGGCCAACCATGGCCGAGTGCATAAGACCCTGTACATGGTAGATGACCGAAGTGCACAGCTCCACAGTTATGGCCTACGGCGCGGTTGTCGATCTAACGGACTTAAGTTTCGGACGATTTTATCCAAATGTAACGTGAATGCGCAGTAGAATCCCTCAGAAAGTAAGTCCTGTGCCCAAGACAGTTAGTCAAATCGGAAAATTAAAAATATTGTATTTGCACATAATTTCTAAACAGCATGTTTTTCATAAATGTATTTTTTTTCGTTGATAAAGACACCTCTACTTTTTTAACCCTTTGATGCGCAACCCTTTTCCAATGCTGAAAAAAGGGAAGCCGTTGCCATCGCTCGACTTAACTACCAGCAAGATGGCGGACGATCGAAACGTTCATCGCGTGCCACAGATCTAGAGACCCTTTTTTGACGACAGCTGGCCGTGCGCACAGCCAGCTGTCGTCAAAAAAGGGTCTCTGACAGAAGGGTCTAGATCTGTGGCACGCGATGAACGTTTCGATCGTCCGCCATCTTGCTGGTCGTTCAGTCGAGCGATGGCAGCGGCTGCCCGTTTTTCAGCATGGGGCAATCTATCTAGCTGTTCTCGCATTCTTCCATTTTTCAGCAGATGTCAGTGCTGTTCAAAATAATCGTGACGATTTTTTGACGGGAAATGACGTGCTAAAATGTAAAGGATTCTCGTGCAGCTATGCCACCCGCCACTATTTTTATAGAAATCCAATCTATTTCCCATCTGTGTCGCAACCGTAAATTTTCTTCTACATATTTACTTTCGTTGCTACGTGACCAAGAAAAAAACAAAAAAAGAAAAACAAGTCTCCAGCAATGATTACTTTTAGATGATTTTACATTAAAAAGCAATCAGTTCCACAAAACCGAAGAAGCACCTTGCAAAATGCCTCTTTAATTCACATTTATACATGCGGAATATTAAACTCATATCAGTAGAATGTTTTTTAATCGACTTCCAAAAGACGGAGATTATCAATTCGTTGAGCGTAAAACACCGCAATACACACCCACAAATATGTGTCCCAAAATGGTGATAACAGTTTATAATTCTTTATCGATTACAGAAAAGTGGGCAATGTAAATTGAAAAAAAAATGTTCAAAATAAGGAAATAAGTTACTCTTAAAGTTTTTATACGACCCCGTGTTAAAAAATTCCCATTTAGTAAAATTTGCCTGTACACTAATGAGGTGGTGTACAAAATTTTAGCCTTTCATCATAAAACATCTGAGATAATTTTAAACAAAGAGGATCGGGGTTTATACATGAATTTGAATATGAACGTTTATTGCTAGAGTTGAAAAAAAAAAATCTTTCGTAATTTCTGTACGACATCAACCCAAAAAGATTTTTTTTTTAAATATACGCCCTTTATAAAATTTGCAAATTAAAAGTAATTTCATGCCGTTTAAAAAAATCCGTATGCTAAGTGAATACTCATTACAATCCAATAAAATATCCACCGCTGAAGGCGTCCACCTTCTTAAGTACGTAGCCTTCGTGCAGCTTTGCCTTAACACAACCCACATCTGCATTAAAAAAAAAAATAGTTATTGAAATTTTAGTGCTGATGCCAATAGTTTAAAAAGTGACTCACTGATCAAACAGTTTGAAATATACGACATATACCAATATGTATTTTAATTTGAACTGATCATTTTAACAGTTAAAGGTCATACACACTACATTCAGTTTTTGAAAATATTTTTACATCATTGTTAAATAAATAAAAATATTACATACTCTGATGCATATCCACTATAATAAATACAAACAAGTCTGAAAAATCCACAGGTGTGTGGGTTGTACAGATTTTAATATTTTCTGAAAATTTCTGATTTAAGTGTGTTTTTTGAAATGACCTAATCATCGGAAAAAACACTCAAATTACTGGTGTTAAACGATAAAGTAAATAAAAAACTTTCTTATGTGTGTTTTTTTACAAATTTTTTTTATTTACTTTATGACATAATCATATTTACTGTTTTTGTGAACATCGGTCATTTTGTGAATATTTTCCATCGGCCGGCTCAGCTGCCAACTATAGGCTTGACCGCTTCGAGAGTAGATGTTGGTCAGTTCATTATGGGGCAGTATGTCTAGTAGCCAGGCCCACATGGACCTTTAACAGCGAAATTTTAAGCCAAATCCAGACGAATGACCTAGCACCTGAATTGGCACCCCTAGAGGTATTTGAACATGCAGGACATTGGAGCCACGACAGTGGACTAGCTCATTTCCGTGTACACGGTCTCACAGCAGTACAGTCGAGTGGGCGTTTCGCCCTCCCTAGAGGTAACCAAAGTCGGCGCTGCTTTAGTTTCGGTATTTTTATGGGAACCGAACTTAAACCGACTGTACCACTACGGGGCATATTTAAAAAAAGGAAGTGAATGAATGAATTTTACGAGAAATATTTAAAAGCGCAATACTGTCATCACTTCATCCGAAAACAATTTTTTTAACTCTGTGAATATTTAAATAAATGCGGCAGCTGAAAATTTCCCTTTTGGAAATTCAAATTTCTTTCGCACCGGATATACTTCCGTTGCTATGCGACCGAACAAAGAGATCCAGAAACGATTGCTTTTAGATGATTTTACATTAAGTAGCAATCAAAAGCATGTGAAGCCGAAAGATCTCAGCTCACATAAATTTCTTTTGTATTTCTTTTTCTCAGTGGAATCATTTGCTGCCATTTTTCAGCAGACTTCAAAATGGAAGAGGTTACGATATATAATACATGATACATATGACAGCATATGTATTATTAGTTTTTCAAATACTTGAATGTTATCATTCTCAAGCTCATAAAAATATGTTTTAATAATTTGCATGCTGTCACTTTCTAATAATAATAATAATAATAATAACACTGTCTAAATATTGTGCATTATAGCTTACACGAATTTCACTATCAGATTTCTCATTAGGTTTCTCTCTATTCTAAAAAAAAGTAAAGGCCGCTGGCGCTGTCAAAGCTTGTTGGCTTATCTCCTCCTAAACCGTGGGGATTTGAGTTTCGACTAAGGTGCCCACAGATTCGAAAAATTCCGAGGAACCTGCTAAGCTGACTTAAATTTCGAAAATTGAATTATTTTAGAAGATATTAATAAAAAACTGAAAAAATAAACATAATGGTTACCAGATTTGGCATAAAATCATTCATTCCTTTGCAACAAAGCGTTTCCAAGTAACTAGAATCGCGTGAAACTTACAAACATGAGTTAGAATTACGCCCATTTTACGCCAAAATAAAAACTATATGAAAAGTAACTCAGAATGTGTTACACAAAGTTGACAATTTTCAAATAGTAAGTTCACTTATACAACAGGAGTTTAGAATTAGCGATTATTCGTTTTTCCAAAACAGAATAACTAATATCTTGAAAATGAAAAATAATTAAAATGCAGATTATTTTAAAGCCGGTTCGGTACAGCTGGATTATTGGCTACCAGTAGAAATATTTGGTGGCGTTAACTATGCCATTATAGCAGTTATAGTACACTTTGAATATTTGCTAGCGCGACGAGATGGTATAATTCGTGGTGCTAAGTACGCCAATCTGCAAACGATTATGTAATGAAAATATGGATAACGGTTTTCCGGTAACCTTAAATGAGCAGAAATTATAGGTTGTGAGCCTGTGTCAATCGCCAAATAATGAAAAGTCGCCATGGGTGGCAAACTATCCTATCTGTTCCGTAGCTTTTATTAACTTTAAATGTACGCAAGTCGCCCAATAATGAAAAATTGCCATGGGTGACAAATTCGCAAGGTGTTCAATAGGTTTTACATTATTAAAAATACAGCTGAAACAGCTGTTCTGATTTTATTACTCTTTAGCTCCTAATTAATATAAAATTTGAATGGCGACATTAAATATGATCGTGTTTCTGAGGAGTGCCAATAATTTTTCCAGCGATTATAAGCGGAGTCCGCACTCCAGGTGGAGTATAGCTCAGGACCCGCACAACACGGATTCCCATAACAAAATATCTTCCGTGTTATGAGGGGGGGGGGTTCTACTGTAGTGTGAAGTTTAAATTTTTATGTAACAATGAACATGCAAGAACCAAGCAATGTGTAGCTCAGTAACATTCTATGTGCACCAATCTTCGGGTTTTGTCTGTTGAAATTATGTCTTTTTTACGAATAAGCTCGCTTTTCGTATGAGGCCGAATGCCTCATACGAAAAGCGAGCGTAGCCAGTCTGGGAGCCTTGGCCCCTAGTTCTTTTAAAAAGAAGTCCAACTTTTGTGAACAGTTTTTAAAAAAATCCAGTCGTACTAAATACTCGAAAAAAATTTTAACGTCTCTTTTCAAGCTGCAGTATTCGCGATCACAAGCAGTAAACCTATAAGAGTTCCGGAACAGAGAAAAAAAAATCATCAACACACGAAATTTTGTAATATTATCCTAAAGGAATAACGCTTCTGGCAATTTCTGAAGGCAATTTTTTTTTCTGAATGTTACAAGACATATGGGTTCATTCTCTTCTTCTCTTCACCCCTGACAAAAATATCATATGCGAAATTAAAGAGCAATATCATAACTATTTTTAAAAAACCTATTACACTTGAAAACGAAAAGTAGAAAGAGTATTTTAAAATAAGTTTTCAAATAAAAGCCTCATTCCCAGTCTCTGTTTAAGTAGTAAAAAGTGGCTATTGCCCGTAAACAAAGACTTTCAAGATACTTTTAAAGGGGAATGAAGTCCTTCAAGTTCTTTTCAGCTAAATGAATTTCGAAAAGAACAAAAAATATTAACAAATTCAACTTCAGAAATTTCAATAACTTTCAAATATTCTTTTGTGTAACGGCAAACAAAAATAAAATCTGTGCGTCAGTGGGTAGGATTTACATATTCACTTGGGTTAAAATCATTTATTCAAAATTAAAACATCGACGCATATGTACGTCCATTCAGAACTTAAAAAAAAGGAAAAAAACCATTTAAGAATCATTTTAAGAGTTTAAACAAAAAGGTCCATGGGGAAGTTGGGGTACAATGAAACATGCTATCTAAAATCAATAGGATTTGTCACAGAAAGTTGAAACTCACTCACATATTATACAAATATATGTTCCAGTTTCTGATTTGATTTGAAGAAAATCGCATATTTCGAGCAAGAGATATAGGAACATATTCAATTTTCGCCATTAAAAGTAAATTTCGCCACTAAAACTAATTTTGTTTTACCTCCATGTTTTCATATGTATGATTAAATATTTTTCCAATATTGTGATCACTATGCTGTGGACTTCATACATAGAAATCCAGAATTTAAAAAATAAATATTAGGAATTAGTAAAAATTCATTTAGTTTATAGCCTCAATTTGGGGTACAATGAAACACTTGCAAATGAGGTAACAATGAAACATGTTTCATTGTAACCCGGGTAAATGCATTCGCTTAAAATAAAGATGTTACTATTAAATATTTCGAGATCTCCATAGAGAACAAAAAGTTAACAAGGAACTGTTTTTAAAGCGTACTCTGTCTTCTTCAGACTCTGAAGAGGGTGACAATCCAGATTGTCTTTCAAGTAAACATCCAAACAGTACGGGTTATGAGCTATTCTCACCCAACATGTACGCTACGAGCAGTATCGCTCTAAATGATTATGTTCTAATCAAGGAAGACGATGCTTCATCAAATGTAAAGAAGTGCACTCTGTTGGGGATATAATAAATTTAAATCAAATAGAATGCGAAGTTCTGCACGTCAAACGACTGAGTCCAAGCTTCAAATTTGTGCATTATTCGGAAACATGCATTTTTGAAAAAATTCAGATTGTGTCAAAACTGCCACATTCTATTCCTTCAGGTGGTACAGAAAGGAAAGCAGAAATGTTAATTTTTGAGTTTAAGTAAATTTAATATAAAATGAAAACTACAGGCTAACCTCTAATAAAAGTAGTGGTGTCTTTTTACAGAAAGGGTAAAATTAAATAATGGTGGTATTGTGTAAGAATACTATTGCAGCTTCTAAGTTTTTAAATTTGTATTTCGGGGAAAAATGTAATCTTGGGAAAATCAATTTACAATCATGTAAAAGTAAAAGTTTTTCTGAAAAAATGATTACAAAAATTTTCTTTTAACAATCTGGTTTTAAACTCTAAGCCGTGTTACCGATATGGTTTTCACATAAAATAATGGTTTGATTTATGTTTTAAAACTTAAAAATAAGTAATCAGT
Organism: Cheiracanthium punctorium; assembly: GCA_038373885.1. NCBI lineage: Eukaryota > Metazoa > Arthropoda > Arachnida > Araneae > Cheiracanthiidae > Cheiracanthium > Cheiracanthium punctorium. The sequence goes on along the minus strand of JAWZYV010012701.1, from coordinate 217,033 downwards.
ATTTGCTTAAATTGTTAAAAAATTTTTGTTTTGCTTTAGGGGACGAATAAATATTTATGATTTAAAGTTTATTTTAGTTAAAAAAATAAATAAAATAAAAACCTTTATATATATTCTATTTCATGATAAAAAATAATAATAATAACGAACGAACGAACTTTTTTGGCCAATCGAATGCCGTTCACTGCACATGTTTATACATCCGGCATGAAAAGTTAGATCATGAATTAAAAATTATTCGATATCGTGAAAATTTTATAAAATTGAGTCTCATAACTTGTACCACTTTTTTTAATCGGATTACAAAGCCTGGTTTACGACAAAATGAAATTTTTACTCATATGACCACTAGAATAAGAATTAATAACACATTTTGATACAGGAATCAACACAGAATCCCAATCTGACAAGTTTTTCCATTTCTTTCTTTCTTTTTCTTCCTTTATTTTCCCTATGAAGATTAAGCTAAAATTGAAAGTGCTTTACTATTCACGCATTTGAAACGCATTTATCCAGTCTTCTGCATAAAATAAACTGAAGGAATGAAAATTCCTAAAATTTGAAAGTCAATTGAGCTGGTTCTTTTTCCATCTCATAAATAGTATGTTCGCTGTCTCTCTTTTTGATATCCTTATACATAAGTGTAGTTGTCCGTGATCGTACATCGTTAACAGAATGTTGTTTTAGGAAGAAAAAGGAAATGCTTTTCGAAATGCAGTTTACAAGTTTTCGAACATTTTCGAAGTTGTATTTATTTTTTGTTGGTTTGCAAATGCAGTTTTCATGTATTCATGCCAAAAAATATGAAAGAAGTTTTTGCGTGACAGTATTGGTATATATGAAATCACGTTGTTTAGCTGTTAAAACACGTTAAATTCATCTTGACTAAAAAAAATTATAGCTTTTTTATTTTTAAATAGAAATGGAAACGCGCTTTGCCTGTAACAAAGAATATTACCATAAAAATTACGGCGAAACGTTGGCAACCCCGTGCTGCCAACACTTCGCTGTAAAAATTTCACCGAGGTTTCTTTTTGTAGTAATATACTTTAGGTCGTAAAAAACCGCTAGGTGCTGCCGCCATCTAAAATTAATTTCCTGTTGACGCCTGGGTGGAGAATATTAAGCTTCCTTTTTTTATTATTACGAGGACCCAAGGCCCCTGGCTACGCTTGCTTTTCGTATGAGGCATTCGGCCCCTAATAAGGCTTATTCGTAAAAAAGGCATAATTTCAACAAACAAAACCCAAAGGTTGGAACAGATATAATGTTACCGAGCAACACATTGTTTGGTTCTTGCACGTTGCTTGGAACGTAAAAATTTAAACTTCGCACTATTTTTAATTATGTGAAACCCATGGAACACCTTGCGTATTAGCCAATTATGGCAAATTTTCATACTTTGGCGACTTGCGTATATGTATAGTTAATAATTATCTCTAAGAAAACAGTACATCATACGTTTACTTTGATAAAAACTACGGAACAGCTAGGATAGCTTGCCACCCATGGCGACTTTTCATTATTGGGCGATTGACACATGCTCACAACCTATAATTACTGCTCATTTAAGGTTCCCTGAAAACCGTTACCCACATTTTCATTTACATAATCCTTTGCTGATTGACGTATTTAGCTCCACGAATTATATCATCTCGCCGCGCAGGCAAATATCCAAAGTGTTACTATAACTGCTATAATGGCATTGTTAACGCCACCCAATATTTCTTCCGGTAGCAAATACTCCAGCTGCACCGAACCGGCTCTAAAATAATCTGCATTTTAATTAGTTTTCATTTTCAAGATATTTTGTTCTAACATTTTTGAACTCGCTGTTTAGATTCACCCTGCTTGGAAAGATACCATTTTGCCAGATCGTACCTAATGCCAAGATGGCGCTTTTAAAACCAGTTACAATTAGCTATTCTGTTTTGGAAAAATGAATAATCGCTAATTCTAAACTCCTGTTGTCTAAGCGAACTTACTATATGAAATTGTCAACTTTGTGTAACGCAACTTTGAGTTATTTATTTCATATACTTTTTAATTTGGCGTAAAATGGGTGTCATTCTACTTCATATTTGTCAATTTCACGCGATTCTACATACTTGGAATAGCTTTGTTGCAAAGGAATGAATGATTTTATGCCAAATCTGGCAACCATTATGTTTTATTTTTTTCAGTTTTTTATTAATATCTTCTAAAATAATTGGATTTTCGAAATTTAAGTCAGCTTATCAGGTTCCTCGGAATTTTCCGAATCCGTGGACATGTTTCTCGAAATTCAAATCCCCACGGTTTAGGAGAAGATAGCCGAACAAGCTCTTGACAGCGGCCGTTTCCTTTTCTTTAGAATAGAGAGATACCTACTGTCGCAATGATTCATTCACTCTTTACCGAATTTGAACTACAGACGTTTGGGTGAGAAATGAATGCTGAATCTACTACACGGAAAAAGATTTGACAACTTGTTTAAAGGTTGGAGTAATAGCCTTGTCCTCTACTTCTATAAAGTAAATTCATCTACCTTCTAAATCAGTATACAAGGCGTACCCATTGATGATTAAAGTGTTATTTTATACGGTAAATCGATTTAATTTTTATTTAGAAAACACCTGTAATGTGCAAATAGTGTGGAAACGGTCTACGTGTCTAAAACGATAAACTGCCCGTAACGATATTTATTTTACACCCCTGCAGTATCGTTATACACAGCTTTCGCTATTACGAATTACTACAATTTCTACTGCATTCTGAAATTAAAATTTTAAGATATTATTATAATTATATAATTACAGTAGTAGTAATTTTATCTATGGGCTACCGTTTGTATCCTTCAATTGCAGTTACAGAAAAAGACTGTTAATTTTATTATTATTATTATTATTATTATTTAAAAAAAATTCTCTCATAATGCATCTCGTGTATTATTTTAATGTGCAAAAAGCACCAATTTATGACAGAGTTTTCTTCAATAAAAATCATTGAAAAAATATTTATTGATATAAATATTCATTAAAAAGAATTCCAAGAAAAAAGCATTAAATCGAAACACCCAAAAGTATTTTTTTAAAAAAGTGTAAGAAAAAGAGAAAATATAATATTTTTCAAACTAATGAACGCGCAATTCGCTATTTCTTGACTATTCTGGAAGGGAATTTCAAAATGTACAATGTTCTTTTAAAAAAATTCGTTAAATATAGATTTCTACATTAAAGTTCTTCTAAATTTATTCAAGTAAATGAGTCAGACGCCTTAAAGAGATGTTCATAAATCTTTAAATAGTCCTCCAAAGACGATAATTAAAACCTAGAAGCAATATGAATTCCAAATACGCATTTTAAATAAATTATTAATCCGTATGGATAAAAATAAAAATAAAAATAAGAAATGCCCTTATAGTTTCAATAAGAATTCCGAAAGCACAGTCTCTCCCTTATTTGCATCGTTACTTTTCTTGAAATACAGCCATATTTCATTAATGATCTCAAAAACGGTTTTAACCACTCTTGACATACGTACTTTCTAAGAAAGATAAACATCATTTCGTTTCTTACGTTATCATTCTTTTTCAACCCCCCCCCCCCCTTCTCTTCCTGTATTTGAAAATCGATTAAACATCAAAATTTCCCTTATTTCTAAATGGATGCAAAATAAAGTAAAATAAAATAAAATAAAATAAAATAATCAACTCATAAGAATCAACTCGAATTGAAAGTTCAATTCGATTTCTTTCGTAGACTGTTTTAGGAGAGTAGTATATGTCTTTTCGAGCCCTTTTTCGAAACGCTGAATAACAAATCGCTCGAAAAACTCTCGAAAAATGATTGCTGATGGAATCTTATTTTGTTTTTTCAAAATTTTCGTTAAATACAATAGCGTGTGACATTAGTTTCCCAGTGTTTTGTTTTTTTTCCACTGGAAACGCTGATCAGCGATATTAATGCTATACTGGGTATCCCATAAAGGTGGTAACAGACTTTAATTCTTTAGAGATAAATTGGTAATGCATATTGAAAAGAAAGCAATATAAAAAAAATTAAATCAATTCCTACATAGGTCAACAAAGAAAAACTTTATTTTAAATACTTTTTATTTATTTAATTAATTAATTAATTATACTATATTAATTATTAATTAATTAATTAATTGATGCAGGGCCGTTTGTGAAGCAAGGGTCGATACTAGGGAATGCAATCCCGCACTGTTTTTCGCTCCGCGGGATTGCGGGATTGAGATTTGTTGATCCCGCGGGATTAATATTTAATTCAACTAAAAATTGATTTCTATAGAGAAAAGTAGGAAAAAGTAAGATTGTAATCTCTATGAAGTTTTTCAACTTTAATAACAATACTTTATCTTATTTGATAATTCATACAATACCTTACATAAATATGAAAATTATAGTCATGGTATTCATAATAATATATTCTGTTATTTCTTAGTTGCTAAAAAAGAAGAATGTAAAAAAGACAACGTAAAGAAAGGCACTCGTCTTCCTAGTCTTCATCTGATTTTGATAGAGAATACAAAAGTGCCTAACAGAAGATTTTTTTTTTAATTGTATGAAACCCTGAAGGAGCCATACATTTTTTAGTGGTTAACTGAAGTTCGCCTCTTAAAGATATCACTAGCATGGGCGGCTATAGGGTTGTTTATGAAGTGGGGAGAACAAGTCAAGCTCTATCGCAGAAACCTACAATATTGAGTGTTGAAGCACTTCTGCGTTATACCAGTACGTAAATCATAAGAATAAGGGAGCTGAGGAGGGGGGGGGGGGCGCCTACTTGCCAATAGGTATGAGCGCCCAAGATCACTGGTTCTTCTTGTTCATCTTATGCAAATATTTTTGGCCAATGGATGATAGGGAAAGAGGCGTGAAATTTCAATTAAAATAATTTATTTTTCAGTTTCAATCCCGCGGGACTAGACCCGCAAATATTTAAGCGGGATCCAGCAGGATCCCGTTCCCGCGAGATCGGGATTGCATTCCCTAGTCGATACCGTTAATCCAGTCTGTTTGTTTAGCTTATTGTTTTCATTCATTTTTAATCCCGCGTAACAGGATTTAAAATGAATTAATATTTGAATAAACTATATTGGCATCAAGTGTCATCCACTACAAGTTTTAAAAAAATGTATTTGAAAATTGAACTTGAGTGGATGAATAAAAAGTATTTTATTAAGGATTGAAAATCTGAACAAGATATATAAATATACATAGGGAGAGTGTGAACTAACAGTAGAAATTGAAAAACATTCAAAATAAGGTCTGAAAAAAAGACCTTAAGAAAAAATTCCTTTCGTTAATTAAAAAAAATACATATTTTAAATTTGCATACGACCTTCGTACGAAAGATCTCTAATAAGTAAAATGTGCTTCATACAGTAATGAGGTGATGTACTGAATTTCAGCTTTTAATCATGAAATGGCTCAAATATACATGATTTTGAAAGTAAAAGTTTATTGCTGAATCAGGAAAAAATAATTTTCTTTCGTAATTTCTGTACGGCCCCTGAAATACGATCAGTCGTCGTGATTTTTTTCTTTTCTTTTCGAGAGCCATTAAAAAGTGGTTTAAGTTAGATAATAATTATCTTTACATCTCTGGCACTTTTTAGAATATAATTCTGAAATTTTGCATACCACCTCATTAGTGTATGTTGCATTCATTTACTGATTGGGAATTTTTCTGTACGGGGGTCCTATACAAATTTAAAAGGTGCATTTTTTGAAAGTTAACAAGAGGAATTTCTTCTGTCTTATTTCCGACCTTATTCTGAACATTTTTTTTCAATTTACGCTGTCCACTCATCTCTAATAGATAAATAATTAAAGTCCTTAACCCACTCTTTAGAACACCCTTTATAAATCTTGTGTAACAAACAGATGTAAACGATTCGAATTTTTTTGTATTTTGATATTTTATAGTTATCAAATCAGTATTGATTCGCAAAATTAGAAATACTATGCAACTTTTTAATAATTTAAAAAAGTTTTTAAATCCAGTACAGCACCGTCATATTTCTTTGGAGGGATTGCACATAAAATGTTTTTAATCGAGGAAAACATATGGTCAAAATTTCACTTTCAAACTGTATTTCTAAATTATCAACCCATTAAGTGGCGCTATATAAAACAGATAAGTGAAACTTGATCTAACGCATTTTTTAAAAATTCAAATTACTACTCAAATATAAAGTACTTTAAATTTCTGGGAAATTCGTTTTCATTAGAAGTTATGATGCGGTCCCAAACTGGTACACTTGGCACTGAATGATGACAAAATTTTCTCGTCTTTCTTTTCACAATGAAGTAGAACATTTAGTGAAAATCATGGAAAGAATATATATTTCATTGTTTTATTGATTAAAATGCATTTCTTTAATTTCCAAACAAGTTCCGGCACATTATACATATTTAGTACTGATTCAATTATACGGAAAATGAAAACAAAAATCATTAATACTGAAAAAATGTAGAAAATGAAAATGTATTTACATGTTACAAGCATTATTTCTTAATTAAGATAATATTACATTTTCTTATGAAAGGAATTCGAGCAACTTTTGTGTAACAGAACTTCATATTTTTCACATCAAAGCCGAGCATTCTTGCCAGAATTGCTCCATTATGGATTTTCCTACTAAGCCAACTGAAACTATTCTGAACAATTAGAAGTCTAGGCCGTAATTAAGTTACAACCTTTTTAATTTTTATGCATATTTTTGTCTGGCTAATTATATCTGAGTTTCGCTCTCTCCCCGTTCTCCGAAACTTAATATCTCTTTTACCACTGTACTGCTGCTCTGATGAACACGAGTGTGCAATCTGGAATAAAGTTTTCCACCACTAGACTGCCTCTATTCTTTATTACCATAGGCGTAATCTGGGGGGGGCAAGGGGGGGCAATTGCCCCTGCAGTTGTAAAAATTGCCCCCCTAGTCTAAGAAGTCAGGGGGCAAAGTAATGATTTTGAACACAAATCATGCATTTATAACCCAAATATACTATCAGATTCTAAAAAGAAAAAAAAAAATTCCCCTGCAAAAGAATAGAGTCACAGAAGCTTCTCAACCGAACAGGAACGATGGCAGCTTCTACCAAATGGCCAAGCTAGATAATTTTTCAGGAATGCAAAAATCAAGGGGGCAGCGATTTTAAACTTGTCTGAAATCAGTTGTTCAGCGTCAGAAAAAAAGACCTGTTGCTGTAAATAGTGGGCAAAGGGAGGTCATTTTCACAGGCAATGCCGCAATTAGAGTTTATGTCACCCGGGGCAAACCATAATTAGTGTCGTGTGCATGGGCGCCCATAGCAATTTTTTAGGGGGGGAGGGTCAAACTTAAAAAAAATTTCTAGAGGGTGCAAATTTCAAACTTTTAAGAAATTTAGTTCTGTTTTTGCCATTTGTTAACATCATGAGACATTAACCTAGAATAAGTGCCCTACCTTGCCCCCCCCCACTTATGGGCGCCCATGGTCGTGTGCCCCCTCGCATGGAGCCGCGCCCCATCCCAAGAAACTATAACTGATTTTGGCATTCCTTTTAGAATGTCTCCCGGTGCTTGTCCCCGCTTACCCCCATTCAGTTGCTGCCCTGTCACAGGTTCGGGATAGTTTCTCATTTATATTTTAGTGAATAACCTAATTTTGGTGTTTGAAGGTCAGTAACACCAAAATTAGCAGCAGCAGAGAGACAATACACTTTTATGATCGTGCACAACTTACTTGACTTGACAGACGACTAATTGCGAATTCAAATGCGATGCAGTTTAAGAGAACAAAAAACGGTCTGCGATTTTATGATTTATATCTGCTGCCAGGGGTGCAACTAGGGGCACGTGCCCCAGACTTGGTAGGGGGCTCCAAAATATGTTATGGTTCCACGGGAGGGGCCGTTCTAGTTGGTTCTTCGTGAGAGACGTAAACTCTAGTTGCAGTACTATGTAAGTCGATTGCAGTAAGTATTCGATGCCTTTAACCCTTTTAGATTTACATGCATTAGAAAATTACAGAAACAAATCACCTTTTTACTTCCTACTAACAGCGTTGCTCCCGAGCAATATGGAGAAGCAACGTTCCGCACAGAAGGGGAACCTTCACAGCTATTGTTTATAACGATCTGCTAGCATCTATTTCTAGCATTCAAAAGTTCGTTTAAAAGTCTAGCTAAGATAATATCTCAGAATATTAGTTTTCTTTAGTACATAGTATATGTACATTCACCTAATTTATATACACCCCCCCCTTTTTTTCGTGAAAACATCGTCAACTGAAAACCTTACATAATTTCTCAGGGGTCGATCCAGGAATATTTTCCAGAGTCCCATTTTTGTAAAAACTGCATATTTTTGTGAATTTCAATGCTAATTTGTGAATTTCAGCAGTTATTTTTGTGAATTTTCAAACCAAATTTTAATAAAAGTCACTTTTTTATTTGTTAATTGATGAAACACATTAAAATGTAGGGTAAAATGCCAATGAAGGGCAGTTTTAATCGACTGTATTTTTGTGAAGTGGTTCCGTTTAAATCGATCGTAATTTTGTGATAGGGCCACAAAACGAACCCAATTTTTGTTTGTATCGACCCTTGTCCCCCGCTTATGCCGAGCTTTTGGTTAATGAAATCACGCCAAAAGTCTCGTTCCAGCTCCTCAAATTATTAAATATCATTTTCCATATTACTTTTCGAAAAATATTTACAAAACCACCCCCACCTCAAAAAATAAATAAATAAATAAATAAAAATAACGTACTGGACTCTTAAAAATTTAAAATGTTCTGTCAGAGTCAAGGAAAAACACGAACATTGAGCTCAGAATGCTGAAAATTTAACAGGTCGCTAACATTAAAGAAAGCGCCGCGGGAAGAGAGGTTACAGAAAATACAAAATGTGCAGTGCAATCAGTTTCATTGTAATGTATTTCAAACCTCGCAAGAAAAGCGGCCTTTTAACAAGGCATAAAATGATCGTTTTACTGGACCTACAAACAAAACTTAAGAACATGTCATCACTAAATGACCATTAAAATTATGTGAAAAATTGGAGTGATTTAGATGCCGAACGCGGCCCTTTTATCTCCCGTTAACTCAAAAATCAGTCACATCTGTGTTCACTTAAATAGACTAGGACCAGTTTTTCCCGCAAGCATAATGACTTTGTGAGAGAAGGGAGCTTTAAAAATTTTTGAATGTAACATCATGTTTTATATTTCAAGTCTGTTGTTAATCTTTCGCTACCTGGTTGGGGGGAAAATACCACACTGTTAAAACTACATACTTAGAAATAAACTAAATGTACTCATTTTTGAGTACTTTCTCATCTTGTAATAGCTCCGAGTACTTTGCTCTCAAATTTAAGAAACTCGTGTACTTATTTTTTTGAGTTCATGAAAGAACTCAAACATGAGTGTACGTGTACTCAAAATTTTCGAGCACATTATATACTCAATTTTGAAAACATATGAAAAACTCATTTTAGAATACATACAAGAATTGATATTTAATGTATTTTTGTGATATGCATTTTTGTTATATTTTTATTATATTTAATACGAATATATTGACTGTCGATTTTTGTATGCACTCATACAAGAATCAATATATTCTTATTAAATATACTATTTTTTAACATGTTGATTGAAATTTAGGAATAACCATTATCTTATGCGTAAGTAAAGCGGTTACATTATTTGAATGTTTAGTGTACATTATTTCGTTTTGTTACAATTTTGTAACAAAACGAAATTGCAACAAAATTCAAGGCACTGATAGTCTGGAGAAAATACTACAATGTACTGATCATTTGGGTTTTTTGTCAGGAATTCATTAAGGAGAAGACATCCATTACAGTTGCGCTTTGAGGGGGAAAATGTAGTTTTGTTTAAATTAAAAATGATGCCTCTCCTTACTTATTGGAAAGACCCTTTGAAAATCAAATTCGGCCGCTTCAGTTTTTGACCGTCAAATGTTTCTTGACAGTCAAGTCCTGCTAATGTCCAGTGGCTGTGGAGTTTTCTTTTTGTAGTGAACACATCGATTTGCAATTACCAATCCTTCCAATGAACTTTGTTTTGGACGTTACACACAGATTCTACCTCTAAAAACTGATTCGGTCCCCAGTGATATCAGTGGCTGTGGAGTTGGTTTGTTAAAAGGGGGAAAAAAGTAAGCGCTTTTATCTATTTTATTAATTATACTTGTCGCACTATTTACTTTTTGTTTTCAAGAGTTAAATATAACTGTTCTCAAATTTCATCCGTTTTAGTACAATACTTTTTCCATTGTTATAGAAGAAATATTTTATGATTTAGTAATGACTATGTCATTTTATCTCTCACCCCCTTTATTGAAAATTGTCTGAAAAATGTGTCTCAAAAATGCGATATAAAAGTAAGAATAAATTGTTGAGTATTGAATCGTTTATTTTTTTATTGTGCAATGTCTTTCGCTACCTGAATTCTGTATCCCCCTGAATAAACATTTATCTACTTAACTGCAACTGTGCTCGCGCACGCATTCTTTTTACTTCTTCTATACTTTTTTCACTTAGCGTAAATACGGGTTAAGACCCCTTAGAAAGACCCCCACGGAGGGCACCCCGCCCATCGGCCTAGAGCCCACGCGTAGCTAATCCGCCGTAACCCCACAAACAAAAACAAATATATACTTTTTTCCTTTGATGTTATTTTGTTATGTGATGTGCCTGTTTCTTCCGTTCTAATAAAATGTTATGTTAAAATCCCACGTTTACTATGTTTGTGCCATAACTCTGCTAACATTTCTAAAAGGTTATGGACACCAGATGGATTAATTTATTTATTTGCTGATTTTTAACGTTCGTTTTAAGAAGGCTGTATCATTCATCCTCAAAATGGCGTCTGGAACTTGGCGAATTAAAACGCTGAAAGAAATAATTACGAAGATAATTACGAAAAAAGATAATTACGAAACATGGAAAATGCAAATGGAAGCGCTTTTAATAAAGAATGATGTCTGGATTCATGCATCAGGTTCAAAGCCCCCCTAAAACTTCACGACCTGAAGTTTTGAAAATGACGAAAAATCGCAAGAAGAGTTCGATACGTGGGTCCAACCCCAACCAAATGGACGAAAAAGCTAAAAAACGATATAATTCTATGTATATCGCCATCTGAACTCAAACAAATAAAAAATTGTGACACTTCATCAGATGTCTTGAAAAAAAGGGAGAAATCTATCAGTCTACAGCAGCGTTTCTCAACCTGTGGGGCGCGACCCCCCAAGGGGACGCAGAGCGTTTGCAGGGGGGGGGGCGAGAAAAACCAAAGAGCAAGTAGTAATGCATTTTTTTTTTTAAATCATCTTATTTATTCTTATTTTTACTCAAAAATATATTCATTTTCTTTTAAAATGTTCATTCAAACTTTACTGATAACATTATTTTGTAGAAAGTTCGACTAAATGTTCATTATTAAAGATTAAAAAACTGAATGTATGCTGAAAAATGTGAGGGGGAGGGTGCCATCGTAAGTTAGCCTTTGTTGAGGGGGGCGAAGGTTAAAAAGTTGAAAACCGCTGGTCTAAAGGACCTGATCGTAAAGCTGCATTAATGAAATCTTAAATTCAATATAAGATACCCGACTCGTCTAATGGAATTCACGACCATTTCAGAAAATTCTTCGACATAGTGGACAGACTTTCAGAAATTGATATTAAAATATTCGACGACTTGCTGACTGTAATGCTGTTATATAGCCTCCCTTCTACTTTCGACAATTTCCGATGTGCTATGGAATCAAGAGATGAGCTTCCGAAGCCAGAAATAATCAGAATCAAATGCCAGGTGTAACGATGATAGACAAACGGAAGACTCAGGTACTTTCGTGGCTGCTCCTAGAAAACCTGCGTCTAAAAATAAAAATTATGGAAAATACTCGGGCCAGCCGACTCATAAAATTAAGGATGCATGAAGAATAACTTCTAAAAGGTGTAAACGCATCGAGCACTGGGCTACCGAATGTGAAAGTGGAAAAAAGAATAATTTTAAACATAAGCCTATCACCCTGGGATTCTTATCCACTCTGGATGACTCGCCAATAGATTTACCAGGCGAAATACAGAAATCCTACTCGCCTAAAGCTCTCTCAACAATATCAAATAACGAAAAGCAAAATTTTTGGTGTGCTTAGACAGATACTAAAAATTATATAAATTACTTCAGTTATCATCGACCCACGTTTGGATTTGCAAGGAAAGGTCAGGAAACCCTCCTACTTCCAGTCGCTGAAATAAATGTAAAGGAAGAATAAAAGAAAAAGGGGTGAGAGATAAAATGACATAGTCAATTAATATCGTTTTATATCGTTTTAATATGGCAATAATGAAACTAAAAAATTACGGGGTTCAGGGGGGGGGGGTCTCCCCTGACGAGGCTGAAGACCGAATTTATAGTTTCTATATATATAACTAATAAGTAAAACACACTATATATATATATATATATATATATATATATATGCATATGTGTGTGTGTGTGTGTATGGGCGCGATGGACTTTCATTTAAAATGACTTTTGCCCCCCCAGTTTCGAAGCCCAAGTTACGCCCATGTTTATTACGGACATTATATGACAAATATATTGTTACAAGATTGTAATGTTGTTTTCCCTCATACGTGTGTTCTGTACAGGCAGTGTTGTACAGGCATTCCTGCAAGTGAAATGAGTATGAGGACCCCTTGATCTTGGCGGCAAACTTAAGAGATAGTTTTGGCGATTTGGCAACTAATTTGGCAACTTTGGCGACCAAAAGAGAGTTTTCGAAAACAGTGGAATTTCGGATGTATCTCAATTAGGAAAGAAGTTACGAGAAGAATCGAAAAATGTGACATCATGACTTGTGTGACGTCACGACCTGATTGGAAATATATATACCGTATTTACCCGTGTATAAGTCGAGAAATTTTGGACAAAGAGAAAGGCTTTAAAGTGGGAGGTGGGTCGACTTATACGATCGTCCTTATTTATTTATTTATTTATTTTTTTTTTTTTAATCAGAAGTCAAAAATGCCTCTTTGAAAGACAATTGTTCTGCTCCCGCATACCGTAACACAGTGACGTCCATTTCCATATTTTGAAGAAAGTAGCGATATAGAGATTGAAAACGTGTCTCATGAAACCGATGAAGGAATTTTGTGAATTGTATGGCGAGTCCAATACTGAATCAGATCTTGAATCAGTTTAACTTTGTATATACTACTTTAACCTATCTCTCAGTTGTGTCATATTGTTATTATTATTAATTATAAGTTTAATTTTGTATACTACTTTTGTATATTATTATCTTTATTATTGTATATTTAGTACTTTCTCTTTTTTTTCCCACATGATTTTGAATACATGTATTTTTGAAAAAAAATTAAATTTCGTAACAAGAAAATTGGGGGGGGGGTCGACTGATATGCGGGATTTTTAAAAATTCAAATTCTTTGGTTGGGAAAGTGGGAGGTCGACTTATACGCGGGATCGACGTATACACGGGAAAATACGGTACACCAGAGTCTCTCTCGATGTCAGTTAGTTGAAACGTACTGTGGATATAGAGAGCAGAGCATACGATTGGCACTGCTATTTATTTGAATAGTGTTATTACTGTGGTAGTTAATGATTTGTTGCTGCACGTGTTATTAAATTCTGAATTTTTTGTGCGACTAGGGGCCAAGGCGCCCAGACTCGCTACGCTCGCTTTTCGTATGAGGCATTCGGCCCCTTATCAGTCTTATTCGTAAAAAATACATAATTTCAGCAGACAAAACCCGAAGATTGGATCAGATAGAATGTTACTGAGCTACGCATTGCTTGGTTCTTGCATGTTCATTGGTACATAAAAATTTAAACTTTACACTACAGTAGACCCCCTCCCCCTCATAACACGGAAGATATTTTGTTATGGGAATCCGTGTTGTACGGGTCCTGAGCTATACTACACCTAGAGTGCGGACTCCGCTTATAATCGCTGGAAAAATTATTTGCACTCTTCAGAAACACAATGATTTTCAATGTTGCCATTCAAAAGTTATATTAATTAGGCGCTAAAGCATAATAAAATCAGAACATCTCTTTCAGCTGTATTTTTAATAATGTAAAACCTATTGGACACCCTTCGAATTTGCCACTCATTGCGATTTTTCATTATTTGGCGACTTGCGTACAGATAGGATAGCTTGCCACCCATGGCGACTTTTCATTATTTGGCGATTGACACATGCTCACAACCTATACTTACTGTTCATGTAAGGTTACCGGAAAACCGTTATCCATATTTTCATTTACATAATCGTTTGCAGATTGGCGTACTTAGCACCACGAATTATACCATCTCGTCGCGCTAGCAAATATCCAAAGTGTACTGTAACTGCTATAATGGCATAGTGAACGCCGCCAAATATTTCTACTGGTAGCCAATAATCCAGCTGGACGAGAACCGGCTTTAAAATAACCTGCATTTTAATTATTTTTCATTTTCAAGATATTAGTTATTCTGTTTTGGAAAAACGAATAATCGCTCATTCTAAACTCCTGTTGTCTAAGCGAACTTACTATTTGAAAAAAGTCAACTTTGTGTAATACATTTTGAGTTACTTATTTCATATAGTTTTTATTTTGGCGTAAAATGGGCGGAATTCTCACTCATGTTTGTCAATTTCACGCGATTCTAGATACTTGGAAACGCTTTGTTGCAAAGGAATGAATGATTTTATGCCAAATCTGGCAATCATTCGGTTTATTTTTTCAGTTTTTTTATTAATATCTTCTAAAATAATTCGATTTTCGAAATTTAAATCAGCTTAGCAGGTTCCTCGGAATTTTTCGAATCTGTGGGCACCTTAGTCGAAACTCAAATCCCCACGGTTTAGGAGGAGATACGCTGACAAGCTTCTGACAGCGGCGGCGACAGCGGCCTTAACTTTTTTTTTAGAATAGAGAGATATATTAGCGTTTCGATTCATCGAATTGTGAAGAATGTTATTTTCGCTGTACGAGGTTGTTGGACTACTTTAACGTACAGCCACTTTGTGATTTTCGTAACAACATAAATGTACCCGATCTATGCTTTGATATTTGAGTCATTTTCAAAATTGGGTGCCATTTGGTAATTTAAGAAGCAAAAATGTAATTTCAAGAAACAAGTAGTTCTCTTCCATAATATAAAACATACCTTGTTTCTGAACATTGTTTGAATATTATTAATGCATTAAAAATTTTATTTTTCATTACCATCTCTTTGAAATTTGTAAACTCATGTTTAGCACAATATAATGAAAACTGATATATTATGTAAGTATCGAGTCTTTTTGTCCATATAATATAGTCTTTTTCCATTTAAAAATATTTTTCTTTTTTTTTCTGTAAGTTTTTGTTTGTCATGTCTGTTTCCAAATTTGTCATGCCTGTTTTTTTATTATAGTAACAAACATGACATTTCAAAGAACAAAAATTCATGAGACAAAATAGTTCCACAAGAACATGAAAAGAGACATTAATTTAGACTAAAAAACTAATGATCTGAATTAATCAAGTGAATTAAAAAATAAATATATATTTTATACAACAAAATAAGGTAACAGACATGACATGCAATAAAAATACTTATCACAAATAGGCTTTTGCTTTTTCAGTCAAGTGCTAAAAACTCAAGATGTCTGCTTATATTTCTTTCTTGACCACATTCTAATGGCAAACAGGTGTTGCTATTCTGAAATTTCAATTTTGTTGTTTAAAAAGTTGAAAAGAATGCATGGTTACAGACATGACATCAATACCCGGACACCTATATTTAATAATAAAAAATTGGTATTTTTCTTTAAACTTTATAAAAACCTTTTCATAATCTAATTTAAACTCTATTTCACTATGTAAAAGCCTATTAAAGCAGAAAGTTTAGTTGTTGTGCAGTCATTCTGCGTAACACGTTTTGTGTCCTATGATTAGGACCGCTATATTTCGGTATCTTGTCTACTCATTTCTTTATTATTATTATTATTATTTATTTAATAGTATGATTTTTAATCAATTGTTTCTCTACTGAAAACTGGTTGAGAAAAATAAAAATCATTTAAATTTTCTTATAATTTGAAAAAAAAAAAAAAAAAATTACACGCGGACAGCAAATGGCACCAAATTTTGAAAATAATATTCAACATAATCAGAGAGTCAAACGTGCTCAAATAGGCCGCGATTTTGGTCTTTAGGTATGACTTTTGAACTTTAATATACATAGATATTAAAAAGAAAGAAAACTAAATGCGTCTGACAACAAAGCTGCGAGGTTCTTGTGCGTGATGAATATGCATAGCACGAGGGGGAAACAGATGGAATTTATTGTTATTAAGTACTGTTGACAAAAAACTGACTTTTCTTTCGTGGTTCCAAGGAAGAGTTTAAATCAATTCGATTTTTTTTACGAGCTAATGCGATGTTTGTCACAAAATTTCATTTCAAAATTAAATTTAAGGCAATGCCTGAAAAATATTTATTAGAAAATTTCTAAATATACCTGCTTAATTATATGCGGTAGAAACCTTGAAGTTCTTGTAAAAGTATTATTCAATTGTCAATAAATTTTTACGGATATTTCCTTTTCAATCGTACATTTCTTAATCAATATTTTTTCACACTCCTAACTGAAAAGTTTATTATTATGCATTTTTAGTATAATTAAGTTACATAAGGGTAGTTATAAAACGTTTAAGTGAGTAACATGGCAGTTTTAAAATTAATCAGAATGAAAAAATAATTAATGAATTTCAGTCTTCCATTTTATAAACCATTATAAATCTGTTTTGCAATTTTGCTTGGTATTATGGATTTTGATGAATCTTCAGTTCCACGTGACATTAGACTGCTTAACTTGTATAAGTTATTCTCCATTCAAAATCCAGAATGCTGAAAAGCTTCTGCCGTTGTAATCTGTATTATATGCTAACGCTGCGCTCAGTAATGAATTAAAACACGATGGCAATAATCCATTAGTACAAGTAGAATTGCTTCGGTAATCGAGAATCGACTGCTCCACACATTTCGAACATCTATTGCATACTTCTCATCAGGATTACCATTTGGTACAGATGCAGTAAATTAAACAATATTACAACGCGATTTCAGTGGAGAAAACTGCCTTCACAAATTAAAGGTTTCAGACGAGCTATTGAATATTTTTAATCTTTTGACGTGTGGAACCACCATATTTCAGCGCTTTCATACTGCTGGAGCGGGAAAAAAAAATGGTTAAACCATTAACGCCCAACTTTTTTCAGCACATTCTCAAATTTATGTTGATGCCAGAAGTGATAAATAAATTTCCGACATATGTGTGGCACGAAGAGCGTAAATCTTTTTCTAAAAATATGAATTAGAAAGGGAAAGATTCTCATTTAAACTTGTCAGCGCTGAGTGTTTTGTGGAAAGCAGATTTATTATTCGAGAAATTAAATTAATAAAATGAATTTAATGCTTAAATATTCGTGAGACTGGCAAATTTCGGGTATACCTGAATTTGAATGTAAACGTTTATTACTAGAGTGGAAAAAATATTTTCTCTCCTAATTTCTGTAATCTTCTGAAGTGAGATTATCTAATGTTTTCCTTTCGTTTTATTTTTTCTCTTCGACAGCCATTACAAATGTTTAAGTCAATACACATTTATTTTCATACCTATGACAGTTTGTAAGATATAATTCTCAAATTTTGCACATCACATTTTACTGATTAAGAATTTTTTTTTTTCTTTCTTTTTTTTTTGTACGGAGTACAAATTTAAAACGTGCAACTTTTTTTTGCAAATGAATGGGAGGAATTTTTTCTTCGCGGAGTTTTATTTCCGACCTTATTTTCAAAAATTTTTCAATTTACTTTGTCCACTTATCTCTAATAAATAAAGAACTGAAGCCCGTTACCACCTTTTAGGGGCGCCCTGTATAACCATGCTTTTTAATATAACAATAACTGAAGCAGGGCCCCGTAACTAGAAAAGAAATTCGGGGAGGATCCAACAATTTCGAAAGGGGACCAAACGGTGAAAGAGGCTGAATTTTTCACGAAAAGACATCATCATTATTATTTTGTTAACAAAATAGTAGATTTCGGAGGGGGGGGGGAGACACCGGACCCCCTGGTCCATCCCCCCCCCCTGGGTGCGGTCTTGAACTGAAGTCTTCTAAAACAAAATAACTGTGATAAAATGATGAAAATTCGGAAACTGAAGAAATGGAACTTATATTTTCAATTTCATTGCAAAAGTATTACATAGTTGGCGGAATCAAAACAGCAAGTAGACTTAGGCCGCCCTTGTACACAGGCCCGGATTGGCCAGGGTGTCCGACTGTCTGCAGACGGGTGGGCCCCCAAACAGAAAAAAGAAAAAATATATATAAAAAATGTGCTGTACTGATAGCACTTGAATGAAGTTTGACACATACAAAATTTTTTGCAGCTGCAATTGCGCCCCAGAAGGCTTCAAAACACTTCATTTTAAATGTAGTTCTCAAAATTTTTTGAGTGAGGATTCCCGAATGAACAAGGGATTAATTAATATGAATGACGCATATTAATTAATAGATCAATTTTTTATTAATGCATTAATTATCAATCATAATTAATTAATAATAACACCATACCCCGAACGTTAACACATCCTATTATTTATCGGTTACACAATAACCCGCCCCACCCCCAAGGGTGGATTAAAGGGGGCGGAGGGGGCGACCGCCCCCTCCCCCAAGACGAAAGAAATTAATGTAAAATATCCTATTTTACTTCCATAAAATGAATGTATACGCCAATCTTCTAACTAACCGCCCCCACCGACAAACAAACCGCCCCCCCCACAAACTTGCAATAATCCGCCACTGCCCCCCCTTTCTCTTGAGACGGGCGGGCCCCTACCCTCCCAGTCCGAGCCTGCACCCACCTTGCAAATATAGAAATGCCGGCCCCGAACTTAACTCGACTTTATGAATCCATCGAATTCACTCGCCACGAGTTCTATAAATCGAAAATCCGCGGCAGTTGTAATGAGTATTACGTTCTAATACCCCGCTTAATAATCAACTGGACGCGACGGCAATTATCCGTTTATCCGAGTAACAACGCTTCGTAATCAGGCATTGACTATTCCACACATGCCGGCATGGACTATACGCTTTATAGATTAGAATTCCTATTCGGGAAAGGGAATCCATAAATCAACCGAATGTTGTCGTGAGGACTAGTATGTGTGCAATACAAAGTTTATTTGAGGTTCTGAATATTGCGTATGGCAGGAAAATTGCTGGGAATATTGTTCTGATCAAGCGTTAATCCTTTAACTCGCAGCGTTCCCTCTCTGGGAATACCAAACTCTGACGTTTTGACTGCTGCCAGTCACGAAGAATAGATTTGATTTCTATAAAAAATAGTTGCGGGTGACATAGCTCCAGGAGAGTCCTTTATTTTTTAGCACGTCATTTACCGTCAAAAAATGGTCACGATTATTTCTAAAAGCACTGACATCTGCTGAAAAATGGAAGAATACGAGAACAGCTGGATAGATTGCCCCATGCTGAAAAAAGGACAGCCGTTGCCATCGCTCGGCTTAACTACCAGGGCACAGCCAGCTGTCGTCAAAAAGGGGTCTCTAGATCTGTGGCACGCAATGAACGTTTCGATTGTCCGCCATCTTGCTGTTAGTTAAGTCGAGCGATGGCACAGGCTGCCCTTTTTTCAGCATTGGGAAAGGGTTGCACCTCAA
This sequence comes from Cheiracanthium punctorium, assembly GCA_038373885.1. NCBI lineage: Eukaryota > Metazoa > Arthropoda > Arachnida > Araneae > Cheiracanthiidae > Cheiracanthium > Cheiracanthium punctorium. The sequence continues at coordinate 197,263 of JAWZYV010012701.1, read as the reverse complement.
AGGGTTAATAACTCTGATATTGCGAAGAAATTCATCAGCTTATGTTTAAAGAAAGTGAACATTTTAATTTATGTACTGCGTACCTCTGATAAATTATGACATTAATTAAAACTAGCCCAGCTTCGCTGCCCCATAATTTACGGTTCTTTACATGTGCAGTGCTGACTCAATTTCTGGACTCCTTTCAATGAAAATCATGTTTCTTTGTTTTAACAGCATTTGTCATTACATTTGTTTAGGTTAGGGTTGCTATACACATTTTGGATGTCGTCATAAAAGCCGATGTTGAAACAGCCAATGGCTAAAATGTGCTTTAGCCCAATGCAGGGTGACATATTTCAGATGGGCGATGAACGCGCCAAGTACTATTTTCAATTCGATAGTTTAAAGCTGTGAAAAAGTCCGAAAGATCTTGCCTTTTTGTGTGTTTTGTTTTGTCCGTCATTGTTATTTTGTAATCTAACTACTGCGTGACATAGGCCTGCTCTATTTGACGTCATTGCACTGTTCGTTTGGATTTTTGCACACGCTTTATTGTTATTGCACTACAGTGGCGCACCCAGGATTTTAGCTTAGGGGGGGGGCTGGGCTACATATACTGCTGAACTCGGTTATAAAGACCTCGATTATAGTTATAACTCTCTTATAACGTCAAAATATTCTGTGCCAGTCGACTTGGCCGCAGAACACAACCCCACGAGCAATGTAACTCATTTCAGAATCAAATAATTATATGATCTTTTCAGTGATGTTGTAACCAAGTTTAACCGTATTTCATGCTCTAATTATAAGTTTTTATTTAAAAACTAACATATTTTTTTGGTAAAAAGTATTTTAGAAATAATTTGAAGACAATTTTTAAAAAGAAATCATTTAACTCATTAGTAACAATTTTCAATACTTTTCACTTCTAATTTCCCACCTTTAGGGGGGGCTTCAGCCCCCATAGCCCCCTACGTGGGTGCGCCTATGTTGCACTACATCTAGCTCTTGCCGTTCGCAGCGCGGAAATAGCGTCGATTTTGGAACCATACATACGCTACGTACATACATACGTTAGCGTCTATACCAGGGGTTCCCAAACTTTTTTTCCCTGCGGCACCCTTTGTCAGGCTAAAAACTTTCGCGACAGATTTCCTCTTTAAAGCAATATGAATATGAAGGTTAGAATGAAGCAGTTTGGATGCATTTTACGTTATTTTTTGTTTGTTTGTTTATAGGGCTAACTATCAAGAAAGTACTTTCTTGGGGAAAGGGATATAGAATTTTGACAATACTCCCATTTCAGGGAGTTCCTATAAAAGAGAGGCTACAGGACAGTCTTGAACTTGACTGGAATATTTTTGTTTGAGCCCACTTAGTGATCGTCTTGTCTCCCTTTCTTGGGGATACCGGCTCAGAGGAAATTATTGGATTATACTCCACCAAAACACTTTTCTTGATTATCTCCACGGCACCCCTGTCATACGCTCGTGGCACCCTAGGGTGCCGCGGCACCCAGTTTGGGAACCTCTGGTCTATACTATTAAAATCTGTTCGCGTCTGTCTGTCTGTCTGTCTGCATATCTGTCTGTAGCATCATATCCTCCGTAACGGCGGGGAGCTGAATTTCGAGCGAAGTGTCCACTGATTCGGAAAATTCCGAGGAAGGCCTTCCGCTAACTTAAATTTCGAAATTCGAATTAGTTTAGGAAATATAGTTAAGAAAAACCCGTCAAAAACACTAATTTTTACTCTCCGTAATTACGCAATTGTAACCCCTGTAGTGAAAAAGTGTGAAACAAGCATCGCGGTTGCTATGTTTGGCGAATATATTAAATGATTTAGACTCTTAATGTAAAAATAAAAAAAAGAATTATGATTTTTTTTTCTGTTTAGAACATTTACTAGGTTACATTTTAATTAAAATATCGTGTACATGGGAAATTAGAGCAGGAATGCAATGTTTTTTATACATAAAAGAATAAGGACTTGGAGATATCTGAGACTAATATGTATAATGTTTTTTTAGTTTGGCGAAAAATAAAATGGCTGATACAGTTCAGAGAGTTAATATATTTGAATCGGTGAGTGCAGATACTACTTCAGTCACAAAAAGGAAATTTTTCAGGAGAGAGAAAAAACTTCATAACTCCTCCAAATTTTCAAATATTTAAACTTTTTTTTTCCTCTGTCATAACATGCATTTATGTTTCTGTCATACAAATATTACGTAATTTCGACATCAATTAGGCTCAGGAAAATTTAAAATTGGATTCGGACTTATGCTGTTTCTGCACTCAACTGGTTTTTAGTCAGCTGAAAACTTCGAAAAAGGTAATCATTCAAATCAAATCAAAGCAAATCAAATCACCATTTATTGTCTAACCATATTTATGGTATACAAAAGTCAAGAACATGAATTTAGAAGAAAAAAAAGTGCTTTGTTTGCAGAAAATTATGGAGATGAAAATCTAACATTGAAGCTGGAATAACTATTTTTTAGAAAACCACCCCTAGGGCAGGGCAGGTGGCCAATAATAGTGTTAAAATAGATCATTCTCGACCATTGATCATTGTCGCCCATCGTTCGAAAAACAAGCCCCGTATCTACGAAACTACTCAACAGACTAACGTCGTTCTTGCCCTCAACATGCATCTTGCCTTTCTAAGCTTATTTCCATCGAAAACGATTTTTCGCATTTTTGTGACTGAAGTGGTTTCTGCACTCACCGATTCATTTATTCCAATTATATTAAATGAGTTATTTGATATTTATTTATCTGAAATCATATAGTTACTCGTGAAACAATCCAATTTCCCAGTACAAGATCTGCTGTATTGGAAAATTTCGTCGGTAAAAAATTTCCTTTTTAGTTAAAGAATAACTAATAAGGTATCAGCAGTATATTCCAATACTTCGCCGAATAATGAACTCGACACGATGGCAATAATCCGTTTATCCGAGTACCACTGTACGTAATCAAATGGCGACTATTTCACCTCATGCCGAACAGTTACTAAATATTAATACGTATGGATTCATATGCAGGAAGGACGTCATAAATCATACAACATTAACGTGAGAAATTGTACGTATGCGATATAAGAGGTTTACTCGAAATTCTGAATAATATCGGGTAGGGAAATAGCTGAAAGTGCTGTGAGTGCAGTCGAATTTTAATCAGAAGCAATATGAAACACGTTTTAAACGTATTGATATTATTACTGCTACGAATTTCTGGATTGTTCTGTCCTTCAAGTGCTAAATATAGTCTATAGGCTATAGTCTTCGTATTCTACGCGTCAAATAATTAAAATATGCATTTTGTTGTATGGAAATCGGTTAACCAGAATGCGAGATTTTGGGTGTCCCGATTTTTTAACTGAGGGTTTTCTCGAATTTTCGAGAAATGTTGGTGCTAGTGCTTAGCTGACTTCAGTTTTGGGAACTTAACGCCAAATTTGGCGATATTTCGGCAATGGGTTGCCAAGCTTGGGGAAATTGGGCGCAATTTTACTAATGGGGCCAGTAATGTTTGTTTCCCTGCAATACTATTACAAAATAGCCTAGTATTACTCAATTGCATATCTGTTACGTAATCATAATTCGTGATTGATTGGGATTTTTCTAGTCCCGAGAAATTGATAGCAATTTCAGTGAATCTGTATAAGAAGAGCGAGGCGCGTAGCCAGGAAAATTTTTCGGGGGGGGGGATATGAACTTATATGTGCATAAATAGACGGAATTTCACCACTAATCCAAAAATTTCGGGGGTGGGGGGGGGATCTATCCCGATATCCACCCCCCTGGCTACGCCCCTGAGAAGAGCAGATTACAGCCCGGGAGTTCAGTTGAGTGAATGATCACAGTCAATTCACTGCGTTCTGTGCTTTAGCAAACGATCTATTACTTGTTTCGAGAAGCTCGTTTTTGAAAGCTATTTGTGAATTCATATTGTTGAATCCTGAGGAACTGATGACGATTTCAGAGTTTCTACAGAATTTTAGACTGTGGCAGAATTTTGCTGTACTCGTATAACAGATTGTTCATAACAGATTGGCGTATAGCAGATTGTTCGTAGAAGTTTTGGAACCAATAAATTTGTGTTTCGTCCTCACAAGTGGACTGTTAACTATACTCGGGGCACAGCTAACCTGATAATGGAGGGAATGCTGCAGACCGTGTGATTCCGCCGCTTTCAAATAGTTCTTTCCGTTTGCCCTGCTTTTTACAGAACTAAGACATTTATCAACTATTAAGTGCTAAAATAAAGTGTATGTTATAAAATAATTGCATATTTATCTTATTTGAATTCAATAATTAAAAGGATTACGAAATTAAGTCAGAAATTAGATGTAACGCCTTCGCAGACGCTTAACCAATGATAGACCTCTTTCGTGCTGGCGGGAATCAGAAATGCAGATTCGCCTTGCGATTGGGTTGCTTTGTGATATTGACAGTCAAATGATTGGAAAGAGAAACGAGTGTCGGAGTGATACATTCGGAAAGTAGTGAAAATGCTCCTCTAGCCTTCTCCTCTGTTATCAGGTAAGGTGTGCCCCGAGTATAGAGCTTTTCGCATACATTGGACTTTCAAGGTACGAACCCGGAAACTATGATTTTTCTCTCAGTATTTCACTCAGAGTGAGGTGCATTAACAACCATTGTATTGTCATGTGACCAATAAAATAATGGAGCTACACAATCAGGACTTTTAGCCTTTTTTTTTCAACAATTTGTACGATTGATAGGTAGTTACGTATTATACCGTCGGCCATTTTCTGAAAAATAAAAATCACCCGACAGTGTGATTTATTGGTGCCTTAAACACTAATTCAATCTTGCCATTTGCAGTGAAATACTCCGAATAATAAAGAAATATTTTTCTATGAGCATTCAGACACAAAAATCTTTTATAAAGATGTTCATTTACTTCTCCCAAGATTCAAAATTAATTCTTTTCCAAAGATTTAAACGTGTATAAACTTAACATGTGCATCTATATGTAAATAAGACTTATGTCTGTACATTACTTGGAATTCAAAAATTTTGCGATTTCTATCCATTTCAAGCTCTTAGGAATCCAGTAAGACCCTCAAAAAAAGTTTGTCTGTCTGTCATTCTGTCCGTGACGCTTTTTTTTTGTTCGTTCGCGCATCACGTAAAAACGACTGAAGCAAATGAAATGAAATTGAGTGACATGATAGGTGGTCACGCAACTAAAACTATACGTGTCGAATTGTTTAAAATTTTTGATTATTTTGCAAAAATTGTTCTAAATATGAAAAGATTTATCGATTACGTAACCACTGAAGAGAGTGAAATAAAATTTAGTATCGTCAATGTGGTAACTTGAACTCTTTGCTTCAAAGTATTTAAAATTTTATAATACATTTTGAGATATTGTGGAAATTCAGTACATGTTTGCGCTATTCCTGAAAAATGGGAATGGGACAGAATAACATTTGGAATTATGTTAGATGCAAGTTAATTTGAACTCCAGATGTCAAAACAGTTTTAAATATTTCATAGATTTTGGGATTTTGTGAAAATCTTATAAATGTTTGTTCTCGCATTCCTTAAAAATGGATTAAGAAAATACAATGAAGTTTTGCAATAGGATCAGCAACGGCTAAAACAGCAAAAATTGGATTTTTTTGGAAAATTTAAATGAAGTTTTAAGATGTCTATTCACTTTTTTCGATTTTGGGAAAATTGCGTAAAATGTTTTCGAGGAATAATGTTAAAAGTGAATCAAACAAAATTTAGTTACAGGTTAGGAATGACCTCTTGACTTGAAAAATTCATTCAGCCAGAATAAAATTTAATTTTTTTAAACAGAAAAAAGTTCTCTATAATAGACAAATTTACGGATCACTTTGTTACTCTTAAACCTGTAATCTTTTAAGAATACACAGAAGCTATAATTTGTATTTCTATGCGATTGCTAATATACTATTTCCAGTCTTTATACACCTACAATGCTGGCGAAGATTCAAGCTTTTTGAAAATTTGCATTTTGTACTAACCTGTCAATGACGGGTACTTCAGCTAGCTAATAATAAACAGAATACCATAATCTAATACCATACTTTTTATCCTTAAGACTTTGGAAATAATGTCAGCGCTTAATCGCACCATTTGGCGAAAATTTTCTTTTTAAAAATAGTCGATGGTATTAAGTACCGATCGATCTAAGCGTTGCTAGAGGTGGAAACAGGGGATTATATTTTGAACCTCTGTAACTGCGAAACATAAAAGAAAGTTCTTAGTTTGGGATGTAATGCTATCAGTCTTATTATTTATTTGGCATATTGTGCATGTGTGAAAGAAATAAGTTAGAGTAAATACTATCTTTTTGAATTTTCAGTGGGGTCGTTGTAATGTTTTGTACATGTAGGTGCGTGTCGTGTTTTATAAAACACCATAGTTTACATCAAGTAAAATGCAACAAATGTAAGGGATTTCATGAGTATGAGAAAAATTAGAAAATCAACTATTCATCAGTGAAATGAAATTGCATTGTGATATTATTTTAATTAAAGTTAGAAAACATGTAAGACTTAAGTAAGAGCAGCAAACACTGTTATTATGGTAAGTAAATGGTAACGAACGTTCAAAATAGAAAATGAAATTTATTACTTTCTGACGTCATCTTTACATCATGCGTTTAAAAATGGATTAATAAGTTAAATGAAAATACTCTTTTACTACAAAGAAAAATTGCACCACGATCGAGTTTGTTTGAGCGTGAAACATGAATACAGTTAAGAAGATATAAATCATTTACGGGATGTTGATGGAACAAACAGATAAATGTGTAGTCAAAATACATTTAATAGGCATTTATTAATTTGTTTTCCATTTGTATTTGCGGGTTAAACAAACCCCATTCCATGCAAAGGAATCGGTTAATAATGCATACGCATAGGATTAGGGGATGTGGAAACTAGATTTGTCAGCTTCTTCATAGTGAGTAACGTTGGCTGCCTAATGGGTACATGCATAATAAAAATACCAATATTTTGGGCCTTAGTAATGGCGAATGCGTGGTGGGCAAGTGCCCGCCCTTGAAAAAAAAAGGGAATTTTATGTTCAATGATTTGGATTTTTGGTGGTATTTGTAAAAAAGTATTTTAGAAATCAACACAATGAATTTGTCTTCATAAATTAATTTTCAAAATGGGGATAGAAGGGGGTGTTTTGAACCTCCTTTCCTTTACTTCCTTTAGTATTTTGAAAGCGATAATAAAAATGCATAGTAAACTATTAAACATGCCCATAAATATTCTTAAATACAAAACATCCATTTTACATTTTCATAAAATTCACTCTTACAACTTAAAAGAAAAAATATATAAATCAAGCAATTCTTCTAATTTTTTTTTTCTTTTCATACTTCCCTTTCTAAGCATGATAAGAACGTAAAGTCATTCGGCTTGTCGTTTCTTTTCTAAATGATAACAGATGATATCATAACTTTTTTTAGTGAATGCTAAAACTGTTTCAGAAAACCAACTTTGCGAACACCATAGTCTGAAAGTTTTCAAAAACAGCTTTAAAAAGTGTTTACAAGGAAGAATATAAAGGAAAAATAGGAAATCCTTACCTCAAATAATAGTATGTTCTGATTTTCTATTAAAGCAAAAGAAAGGAATTTAAAAATATGTTTGTAGAAAAATATGTCTACATATAAAAGGTTTTGGGAGTAATTTTTCCACTTTCGTGGTTTTTATCACGATATTTTTCAGGTATATTTCTGATCGAAGTAGTTTTAGTCATGCTTCTTAGAAAGCCTTTTTCTAAATAGGCTTTATAAACAGCAGGAAGATGTTTTTATTAATCTTATACTCAATAATATTATTAACATTTATTTTTTTTTTCTTTTTCACTTTTGCAAAAAGTTTCGTTTTTTTAAAGTAGTTATATTTTTACTTTGTCATGAACAAATATTAAAATGTTTTTCAAATGTCTTTTACAACGAAATATTACACCATGCAGGGTACCTAATAACACCCTAAAATTAAAATTGAAAATCTCAGAAGCAGAGGTCAATAAAAGAATGAAGCAAACGGTATATTTATTTTGTAACTTGTAAAACTTTTATACAGGAGTTTCAAAATAGTAGCTACAATAGCCCGGCCCTGATTATCGCTGGGGGCCCTCAATTTTTACAGTGTGTGAATATGGTTTAAGTTTTTTTTTTTTTAAATATAGTAAAAGCCCAATTTTTTTAGTTGTAAATTTACAAGTTACAAAAAGTCAAAATCTTTCCCCACGCCCCTATTCTACCTCTCCTTAGAAAAAATATCACAGCAGATTGACATTTCCTGTAAAAAGAAGTGGTAACTAGGGTGGCTGCTAGATTTTAAGCGATTACGCGGTAAGTTGCCGGACCCACTGAAGTTTTTAGTGTTTATCTCGCGAGAATGGGGCACCAATAAACATTAATTGGCCAGTTATGATTATTAATATTACAGAAAAGTCAGGCTTTTCGATGTATTTTTTAAGTTTTCACTTTTAATAAAGCTTATTTCATAATGTTGATAATGTTCACTTCATGTTGGATACCTTGACATAGATTTATATGCGAATGCAGGAAAGATACATGAAGGAGTTGCCAGACGCAGTAACAAAATCTAGGGGCCCCCATTAAGACTTCTGCTACAGGCTCCGGTTTGTCATAACCGGGCCCAGACAATGGCTATTAACATTCATTGGCGTTCACAGATTTCGTTTAAGGGGATTATGGATGTAATGTTAAAAGGTGTAATCTTTATGTTGAAAATTAAAAAATTTTTGCATTTTATGTTAAAAATTCTTCGACAAGGGAGGATTCGAACCCCTCAAATCCTACTTTGCATACGGCACTGCTAACAGATGGTGCTGCAAGTCAAAATCGGATGACAGTCATGTATAAGTATAAATTAATTCTCTGCAAGCAGTCACAGCACAGTCCATTCAAAATGTTTCTTTCTTTTGTATTAATTAAATTATTATTGTTCTAATGTTCTTAATGTTCTAAGATTTAACAGTTTCTATATTTTTTCGAAAATTCCTTCCAAAATTGGGTTATCCGGGATATTTGCTTATCCGGGACGAAGCATTTCCTGTCCATTCCGGTTAATCGGGAGTCTACTGTATAAGCAAAATGTAACTGTGTTATTGCACTAAACAAAATGTACTTAATTTTAACCCTATCGTCACCGAATTATGAAAAATCAGAGGGAAAAAAATCTGTCTAGCATTCAATGCATCTGAAATACTATTATAAATCATGCAAAAATATTTTTTTCTAATGTCGATTAATATTAGATTTTTCTAATATTAATTTCTGCATTTTCGAAGCATTTTGTTATGCTAAAATTAATTTAAAAGGATGCACATATTAGGTAAAGGTTGAGGAATAAGAAAAAAACTATACTTACCTTAAAAAGAAAAAAAAACGGTAAAAAAGCAGCGTAAATATTTTCTTAATTTTTCTCCTGAAACAATGAAGCGAAAACTGTAAAAAATGATCTAAATGGACTAGTACTGCAATCTAGGCACGATTGATGCATCTAGTTAAGAGCCTCCTATACTTTCTACATGAATGAATGCTATTGATATCACTGAAAGAAAAAAATACTAAATTCAACTGTTTTCTCTCTAAATATTGCTATTTGAAGTAGGAGCCTCCTATAAGGTTCAGGGTGACGAGAGGGTTAATTGCATTTGAAAATGAAAAACTTTTTTATCTATGTTAAATCAAATTTCTCAAAATGCGTTTTGTCGAAAAGCTTTTCTGCAGCAGCTATGACTACTTCGTTCTAATCCCACGTTTACTAATAAACTGGACACGACAGCTGCCATAATCCGTTTATTCGAGTGCAAGCGCTTCGTAATCTAGCTTGGACTCCCTTCTGCACATTTGCTCCATTGACTGAGCATTGCAGGTAAGGAATCCTTATACCCGGAAGGAAGCAGTATATAATATTATCACAGTTTACCGTGTGTTTGTCAGAAACGGTTTATTGGAGATGGTATGGGAGGGAAATTGCTGCTAATGTAATGTGCTAAATATAGTGTTAAGCTGTGGCAGGATCGAACGTGACTTAGGAAATTTGAACCCCTAACTCAGTTTGTGTTTGTTCTCTGATATTAACCCTTTGAGGCGCAACCCTTTACCAATGCTGAAAAAAGGGCAGCCGTTGCCATCGCTCGACTTAACTACCAGCAGGCGAACGACTTTTTTGACGACAGCTGGTTGTGCGCACAGCCAGCTGTCGTCAAAAAAGGATCTGAAAGATATCTCGATCTGTGGCACGCGATGAACGTTTCGATCGTCCTCCCTCTTGCTGGTAGTTAAGTCGAGCGATGGCAACGGCTGCCCTTTTTTCAGCATTGGGCAATCTATCCAGCTGTTTTCGCATTTTTCCATTTTTCAACAGATGTCAGTGCTGTTAAAAATAGTCGTGACAATTTTTTTGACGGGAAATGACGTGCTAAAAAGTAAAGCATCATGTAGCAGTAGCGGATTCAGGGGAGGGGCTAAGGGGCTTCAGCCCCCCCCAAAAGAGTTTACTAAAGGGTAACATTCTGCTTCATTATGCACTTTGTATATGTAAAGTGATCTTTTTTAATCACTTAGCCTCTCCCAAAAGTTTTTACATTGGTTTAGACTAAAATTTTGCTTTATTGTATATTTTGTTTGGGTAAAATAAGCTTTTTTCAAAATTTAGCCCCTCCCAAAAGAGAATTTCTGGATCCGCCACTGTCATGTAGTAGTGTGAAAAATGTAGAAAGCAAGGAAGAAATATAAAAGTCTATGCGATGTTGTCTATTTAAGTGATGTGTTAAGGCAAAGCTAAACGAGGACCATTTGAGAAAATGGAGTGGTGCTTTTGGTGGAAGACTGTTTAAGGGGTACAAATGCTTATTAACGTTACACCTGGAGAAAACCGGTCGAAACCCCAGGCATTAGATCGACGATCGACAACGACACGGATCGGAAGGCCAGAACCCTGGACCTTCATATTTCAGCCAACTACCAATGTCCAGCGTCTTATGCACTCCAGCCATTCGTGGGCCAAAATCTATTCGAAGATATTTAAAACATTCAATGTGAGACGATATTTTGCTGCTTACACATTATACTCCATGTGGGCACCTTGAGTAAGTTTCATTCATGTAGTACTACAGTACTATGCTTGGTTTGATATATATTTTTGCCATTAAATAATATCTATAACTTAACAAAACTTGTTTCTAACACAAGCTGTTTGAGAATGCATGCATTACAAAATAATTAACAAAACAAACTACAATTATCAATCAGTAATTTCAAGATTATTTGGATCTTATATTTATTTATTTCATAAAGGTAAATGCCACCTACTGTTGCTTAAAATGAAATTCGTGTTTGTTTTTCACAAAATAAGAAATTTTGTGCCATGTTATGCATCACTGAAATCTGTTGAAAATTTTAAACTAAACATAATGAGAAAAACAAACACTGACGATGGAAAGTTAAGTTTGTTTTTCCACCCTAAAATATTATATTTATGCCGTCTAAACTTTTAAATAAGGCATTAAATTTCCTTTTAAAAACGAGTTTCAAGTTAATTCAAATCGCGTATTCTTCTCATGAAAGTAAAATATAAGGTTTCTCAAATCCTTGAAATTTCTTTAATAATGTGTTTTCCTAAAGAAAAGGGGGGGGGGAGGAAGGGAAGAAGATTTTCAGTTTTGAAAATACATAATAAGATTTAACTACAGAAACTTTAAGCCAATATTTGCTTTAAAATATTTGTAGTGCATTTTACATTTTATTTTTAGAGAGCTTCATTTTTATATCTTGTGTTTCTTCAAAAATATACTACACTAGCGTTTTGAATTGATATTTCCAGAGAAATTGGTTGTATTACAGAATTTCTTCTGTACTTAGTTATTATTTTGTTTCTCGAGAGGTTAATTATTCATCATGTCTAACAAGAAATATAGTTTCAGTTGAAACATCTTTCGGAAATAATTTACTTCCATATATTCCATAAACTTTTTAATAGAAGTTTGGAGTTATGAGTTGCCATTCAAAAATGAAATCATGCTGAATGTGTTGACCATGAAACACTTGCCAACACAAATACCTCATATGTATATGTATACTTCATGGTAAATAAGAAAGTGTCATTGAAGCATTTTGAAAATGTCACACAACCAGTTAACTTTATAAAATTCTTTGCTATACCTTAGTTAACGGTGTAGTTCGAAAAAAATCATGTGATTTTTGATCATAAGTACAAATAATCTAATTATGTCAGGCACTTCAAAATTTTCAAACTGTCTCTTTACAAGCTGTACTACATATTGAAATAAACGATAAACCTGTATCGGTTTCAAAACTTTTAGAAAAAATTCTTAAAAATCGGAAATTTTTGCAAAACGTGTCACTCTTCGAAAAATCTTGCACCTCAGATCCACGTTTAAGAATTTTTTCTGAAAAATTCACTAAAGCAGTGGTGCGCAAACTATTTTCATCTGCGACCCCCTAATTTGTGTAAACTTTTGTCGCGACCCCCTATTTTGAGTGTAATTTTGTCGCGACCCCTGGATAGACAGTAGACATTTTCTTTAATTGAAAACGAAGTTACATTGAAATTCTTTCTGGGAGTTGCTCTTGCAGGATGTTTTTAAAAGAGTGTCGTGACGTCATCGATTGAAATAACGCATTTTTAAAGTAGCGCATCAAACTTATAAACCACCATAAAAATGTAATAAAAGTTGTAAAATCATAAAAATCAGTTAATGAATCAACACATAATTTTAGTAAACAATGCTTTATTTATGCATATGGATAAAATATTTTTTTAATGAAAAATATTTAAAAAAACTTTACATCATAAAAGTCAATGTGAAATATGTGCTTGCAAAGAGCTCATGATTGTTTCTATGTTCAGATCTGTATTGGAAATCGCAAGTCGTAAGTCATCCTCTGGATCCAATCGAGATCGATGTTTTGTTTTAATGGAAAATAGTTTTGAAGATCACTATGCATGAACACTATCCATGATCAATTTGCAGATCACTATACATGATAGCGTGATTTTGAAGCCCCGTGATAGCGATCGCGAATATCACGCTCGTAAAATAATAATTGTCAGTTTCTTCTCTTGTATTATTTCAGGTCTTTGAAATGAATAATTGTAGGTTTTTCATAAATTTGAATCTCTTTGAATTTGGCGACCCCCAAAAATTATCTCGCGACCCCTCCGGGGGTCGCAACCCCCGGTTTGCGCACCGCTGCACTAAAGGCACAACTTTTTCGCTTACTACAGTGTGTAAAGCAGCTTATGAAGAACCAGCTGGAATTTTTTGAGACCATAGTGCTGTTAATTTATTTCAATTTGTGTACCAAGACTAAAAACAGTTTTTTTTTATTCCTCGAACTAAAGCCTTAAGGAATAGTGAATACTAGTGACACACCCTTTTCCAATAATGAATCTGTTATTATCTTATTCTTTTAAACTATCATTTTAAGAATATACTTCGATCAGATTTTGATGTATATAGAGTTCTTCTAAAATGATTACGTGACAGGCACACTTACAGAAAAGGGATGACACACGTGTACATTTCTTTGGTGGTGTACGCTGTTATAAACATCAATGATCGGTACTAAAATGTTTTGTTCAAATCATAAAATATTGCTGGTTTAAAAATAGTTTTCTTGGTACTATTTAAGCCAAATACTTAGTTTAATCAACAAAATACACAACAAATTTTTTTAGCTGAACAAAATATTCTGTTAAACAAAATTATTAAGTTAAAAGGGCGAATGATATACAAAATGGAGCATACTACTGTATTAAATTCCGACATAAGATAATAGATTAATATTTATGGCTATACAAAAATATTACAGCGACCAAAAACAGGTAGACAGGAAGCTCGTTAAACCACCTCTGATAATATACAAAAAAAAAAAAAAAAATATTAGTTTTCCTTTTGTTGAAAAGAACCGTATCACCTTAAACAAGTTTCGCTTTTACATATGTCAAAAATGTTTGGACATGTAATGGTACATGTCAAAATTATTATTTTGTTTTAAAAACCAAATCCGAATTTCAACATTGACCAACAATGTAATTATTTATTTTCACAAGATATTTTAATGAAAAAAAAAATTACACTGTTTCTATAAATTATCTATAAATGAAAAAGTAATAGTCCAGTGAAAAATGTGATACCAAAATTTTATTAAAGTTAAAAATAAATAAACAACATGCAGAATAAAATTTTTATTGAAAATGTTTTATCAAATTTGAACATTACGCAGAAAGTACAGACATCATAAAATGGCTTTGATCTGCTTTTAGTTTTACAAATAAAATGCGACAAAAAAATGTAAAATATTTTTAAAAAGGCAAATTCAAGGTAATGTTTTTAAAAATACTTGTTTCAATTAAAATACATCTCTTGTTTGACTTCGTTTTGTGACATAAATATTTTCGTTAAACTTGAAAGAAAAATTTCGTCAGAAAATTGAAATCTCACACTCTTTTCAAAATAGATCTAGAATAAGAGTTTTCGATGAAAGGAATTCAAATTACGAAATTTAGATGAAAACGGAGAATATCTGTATAGTGAAATTTCTCTTCAGATAAAGATTGTTGACACACTCACATTTATATCATAATAAATTTCAATAGAAATTTCATTTCGTTAGATCAACAATATGCTTCTGCGAGAGTGGTACTTTAAATCTAGGTGTAATAAGTTTTAGGAAATGTCAGACTCCAGTAGTTTTTTTTACGTATTGCATGACGATGTTTATCTAGAGGAAGAATAAGTTTCTTTATTTCTGTAAAATTCCCTTTTCTAATTGAAGTTTCTGAACTATACTTTAAATTTTATTATTTGATAAATGGAAAGTTCGCGACCTTAACCCTTTAACGCGCAGTGTTCCCGCTCTGGGAACACCAAACTCTGACGTTTTGACTGTTGCCAGTCACGAAGAATAGATATGATTCCTATAAAAATAGTTGTGCGGGTGACATAGCTCCACGAGAATCCTTTACTTTTTAGCACGTCATTTCCCGTCAAAAAATGGTCACGATTTTTTTAACAGCACTGACATCTGCTGAAAATTGGAAGAATGCGAGAACAGCTGGATAGATTGCCCAATGCTTAAAAAAAAGGGCAGCCGTTACCATCGCTCGACTTAACTACCAGCAAGATGGCGGACGATCGAAACGTTCATCGCGTGCCACAGATCTAGAGACCCTTTTTTTGACGACAGCTGGCTGTGCGGCACAGCCAGCTGCGTCAGAAAAAGGGTCTCTAGTTCTGTGGCACGCGATGAACGTTTTGATCGTCCGCCATCTTGCTGATAGTTAAGTCGAGCGATGGTAACGGCTGCCCTTTTTTTCAGCGTTGGGAAAAGGTTGCGCCTCAAAGGGTTAACACAGCTTCTAATTCTGTAAGTGCTACTACTATTCGCTTAAGATGTATTTACATAAATGCCTTATATTCAAAATCTTTGTTTTCAGCTGACATCCAATAGATCCTATTTCAAAAAATTAAAATTCAAGCTTTACTAAAATCAGAGGTAATGGATATTTGTTAAGAGATAATCTTCTCGTTCTTCCAAATCTAATTGTTTTCGAAAGTCAGACTTAAGTATTCCCTCGTGATTCATAAATATTTATACGAAATAATATAACAGCTTTTCAACTTGTTTGTGAAAGGCTGGGAGAGATTTAAGACCTTAACAAACATGGGAGCTGTGCACTGGGGAGGGGCTCGAATGATGAGAAGAAACATTTGTAGAAGACTTTTGCAATTTATCTAAAAAAAAAATAAAAATAGTACGCTGAATCATTTGCTTTTAAACATTTTATTTTGATGATGCATTTTATATGCTTTATAATAAATACCCTCTGCATGTCGTCGAATAGCTTTGGAGATATGTATACATACATATACAATAGTACCGCAAACTTAACGCGGTAGGTGGGACCGAGCGATAATCGCGAAAGTCAATCGCGTATATCGGAGTATATATTCGCATATAAATATGTGCATACGAATCATTTTTAATTGGGGTCGGAGACTAAAGGAAACAATAATTCAGAAAAAAAAATTTAATAAAATCTTAAATAATACATTAATGTATTAGAAATTACATTTTGGAAGTAAACGAAAGACGAATCGACTGTATTTGAAAATCGCGTAATTGCGGATTCGCGTAAGTCGGGGATGTGCAAGTCGAGGTATTACCGAACGTGTATGTATTGTTTTTTGACTTAGCTGGATCAAACAGAAATATTTCTTTAAATTGAGCATTAAAGTGAGAGAAACGAAGATAAGATAATATTATTATAAGTAATAGATAGTATATAAGTAATAGGTAGTATTAGAAGATTTGTTAGGTTAATATGGATTAAAGCACAGTATGCCACGTTAATAAACATTTAATGAAATTAAAAGCGCTTTATTCACCATTTTTCAACGGTCGTCTTACATCTAACTAAACTATAATCCTACATTGAATTAATATATAACACGATAGTTTCAACAGAAGGGACTGCCTGTATATATTTATGTTATATATATATATATATATATATATATATATATTATATATGTTTGAGATTTTGCTACGATCATATTATAGGAAAATATTCCTTTCCTACACTGCAAAGAACGGGCACGCAGCTATTAAAAAATAATTATGATTTTCAACGGAAGCATTACAGTACAATACATATTATTCATTTGTGGCATTCTCCCCTCTTTCAACCAAGACTGTGACTATTCGGAAAAAATTACTCAGGTACTAACACACTCTGTATTCGTAGCGCAACCATTTCCCAATGCTGAAAAAAAGGGCAGCCGTTGCCATTTTTTTCAGCATTGTGGGTAACCTGACCAGTTGTTCTTCTATATCAATGTATTTCCATCGTATTCTTCCAGTTTTCAGCTGGTGCCAGTGCTGCTAAAAATAATCAAGACAGTTTAGGAAATAATCGACCATTTTCACGGAAAATTTTGCGCTAAAAATTATAGAATTCTCTTGTAACTATGTCACCCTCAAGTATTTTTTATGTCCCGCAGTGGTCTGGGCGCTAAACTCCGTTCCCATTAGAACACGGAAAGTGAAGCAGCATCCGGCTTGGCCAGTGTTCGGGAGGGCCAGCTTCCTCTCGGCTCGACTACTGTGGGACCGTGTACGCTAATGGGAGCGGGTGCACGTAAAATCTGTCGTGGCTCCAATGTCCTCCAAGTTGTTAAACGATCCCTCTGGGGGTGCCGATTTCTGGGGATTGGTCCTTCCCCTGGAATAGGTTCAAAATTGGGGAACCACGGGCTAAATCGTACTTCCTCCCACTGGAGTCCTCAAAATGGAAGGCGCACCCCCTCTGCCCATCGCCTCCCTTCAAGGGGAGATCTGGCACAGCCGTTTGCGGTTGTCAGGGGCATCAGAAACAACAACAACAACGACAGTATTTTTTACAGAAATCAAATTTATTCTTTGTGACTGACAACAGTCAAAACGTCCGAGTTTTGTGTCCTTACGGCGAGGACACCGCACTTTAAAGGGTTAAACCTTTGAGGCGCAACCCTTTCCCAATGCTGAAAAAAGGGCAGCCGTTGCCATCGCTCGACTTAAGTACCAGCTGGTTGTGCCGCACAGCCAGCTGCATCAAAAAAAAGGTCTCTAAATCTGTGGCACGCGATGAACGTTTCGATCGTCCGCCCTCTTGCTGGTAGTTAAGTCGAGCGATGGAAACGGCTGCCCTTTTTTCAGCATTGGGAAATCTATCCAGCTGTTCTCGCATTCTTCCATTTTTCAGCAGATGTCAGTGCTGTTCAAAATAATCGTGACCATTTTTTGACGGGAAATGGTGTGCTAAAAAGTAAAGGATTCTCGTGCAGCTATGTTACCCGCAACTGTTTTTATAGAAATCAAATCTATTCTTCATGACTGGCAGCAGTCAAAACGCCAGAGTTTGGTGTTCCCAGAGCGGGAACACTGCGCGTTGAAGTGTTAAACCAGTGACACAGCATCTGCCGCGGCTAAATACGCAAATAAGTCAAAATGTCAAAAGTTCAAGAGCAAGATTTAATTATTCATACTACTTCGCAATGCCTGTTCATCATTTATTAATATTTCTAGGCGAAAATAAAAATATATTCCAATCCAAGTGTATTTAAATTCGGAACTTAATTAAAACGCAGCTTGTTATTTTCAGATCCGCGTGCTTTATTGAAACAAATTTAATGATTTCCAGATTGTTTCCTTTATTATTGGGACTTAGAAAATCATTAAAAAGGGTGCTTTGCGATCAGCTCCACAAAACAGCCAGCTTAGTAATCCCATCGAATTCGAATTTACGTAATTCATTTTTCACATTGTACGGAGAAACAAATAGCTCTATGTGTTCAGGAGTCTGATCCCCCGTTGCATAACAACTTCCGATTCTGACGAATTCATTAAAGCTTGCTGTTAATTCTCCCCTTTATAGATGAAAAAGAATTCCGACCATTTGGAACTTAGTCTTGTTTTCTTAATTACATCGTAGTGTACACAAGTTGCAGTCTCTAAACTAAAAGGTAAATTAAAAGTTAATGCTGTTACGCAAGGATTACTTAATCATGTGAAATATGCTTTTGCTGCTGGAGGAATTCAGAGGCAAGTGTTCTGCAAACCTTTTATTGAATCTCTGAATTTCACATCTGCAATCGAATCATTACCAATTCTAGGACAACTGCACGGCAGTTGATTGATTTTAATGACTATGTCATTTTATCTCTCACCCCCTTTATTGAAAATTGTCCGAAAAATATTTCCCCAAAATGCGACATAATTTTGCACATATTTAAATACTATTACTTTATAACAGCTTTAATCTATTGTTACACTCTATTTCGTAAGCTGTAGAATATGCATTTTGTGGGTCAGGAGGTTCGGACGCTTGGACAACACCCCCCCCCCCCGCCTTTTAATACGTCTTTGTCCCTGGTGTTGAATTTTCGAACTTTTTTTTTTCAGCGGATAATAAATTCCATGACCACCTTTACCCAATTACCCAGTTTGATAACATTTGGTCCAGTAGTTTTCCTTTTCTCATCGTTTTAAAGTGGAACTTTAATTATAATCACCCTGCATATCAGTTTGCATTGTTTAGTGTTGAACATAAGTGTACAAATTTCAAAGAAAATGCCCGGTATCAGACATGACAACTTACATCAAGTCTGATAATGGAAAGATCTAAAAAAATTTAAAGAAAAAACAAAGCAAGAAAATCTGAAACAGTTTCAGATTTTAAATACGCACTACACTGTTCAACGTTTCACCAAATAACCGGTGAAAACAGAGAGCTACAAGCAGTAGTGCTATATATATGCTATAGTGCTATATGCAATAGTGCTATAGTGCTATAGTGCTATATGCTATATGCTATATATATGCTATAGTGCTATATATTAAAAGCGTATCATAATTTATGTGTCGTCCCTATTTTTCTTCCTTATTCCATTAAGTTGGAAAGTGTATCAATATTCATGAATGTGCCATATTTTGCTTCCTTGTTTCATAAAACCCATCTTTGGAATCGAAATCTATTTTATAATCGATTACTTAAACTATTTTACAATCTTCGCCAAGTACTATATTACAACTATACTTCACCGTTTTAAATATTGGTTGGTTGGTTCGAATGTGCATCCTAATCCATGAGTGTGCTGTGTTTGTATTTCTTGGGTTGATTCCTACTTTAACGCCCCGCCTCTCGCCAAGGTGGCGATCATTTCACATATGCAGTAACCATGACGATGCATGGTTACTGCATGTGTGTAATGATTTTGTGCATTTATGTGGCAATCATAATTTAGAATTAAAATAGAGATTTGGAACAACCTGTAAGTAACAGCATTCCGTTACATTTTTATTTATTTTGGGTTGCCAATTAATGTCGTTTTAGTAATTAAGTGTCTTCAAATTCCTTAACTGGTGCGTTTATCGCTCATTTGCTCATTTTAGTTTTCATCTAGTTTTTTGGAGAGCATTGAAACTTGTGCAAAACTCCTAGAGACCCATGACTGCAAAGCTCGGTAAAGTGCTGGAAATTTTTAGTTTTGTGAGAGTAGGGGCGTTAAAATAGTATGAACTCTTTCTTGAACCATAAAGCACATCTTTGGAATCGAAATCTATCTTAAAATCGCCTACTGAAACTGTTTTACAATCTTCGCCAGGCATATTCCAACTATATCGCTTAGACATATTTTAAACACTGTTTGTAATGGGCATCATAATCCATGAGTGTACCGTATTTTCCTTTTTTGTTCCATAAAACACTTCTTCGGAATAGAATTTTACATTAAATCGCCTGCCAAAACTGTTTAACAATTTTCGCCAGGCATAGTCAAAGCATACTTCACCTTTATAAATACCATTTGAAAAATGTATCATAATCTGTGAGTGTACCGTATTTGCCTTCTCTGTTCTATAAAACACTTCTTCGGAATTAAAATCTATATTTAAATCGCCTGCTACAACTATTTTACAATATTCGCCAGGCGTTTTCTGACTATACTCAAAATGTATTTATAATAACTTGAAAAGTGTCTACTTGCCACACGAAAGTGACCACGCCGCGCTTGAAAGAAATAGAACCCGAGTGCTAAAAAGAAAAATGCATGAATAATATTCAAATAATGTTAAGAAATAACGTATGCTTTATGTTATGGAAAAAAACTACTTATATTTTGAAATTGTATTTTTGCTTCTTAAACTTCCAAATTATACACAATTTTGAAAAAACTATAAATAAATAATAAAAAAAAATAAATAGTGAATAAATAGTGAAACTTCAGAACATTTATGAAATTAAAAAACTCGATTGTGCGAAATCATTACAATAACACCATTTCTAAAAATTCTTTAAACTTGCCTCGCCGTGAAGCAAGTCTTTTAAAAGCGTTACAACGTATACCTTTACTCCCCCTTTCCGTTAAAAAGACATTTACACTGGATCCGGAAGACCTTTAAGCGGGGGGGGGGGGGGAATCTGTCTGGAATGCAATTCAGCTATATTTCTGTTCCGGCATGAATAATTTACTTCGTTTGATGTTTCCTGTTCTTTAAGCTGATTCACCATCACCTAGTGACTCACCTGTGGTATCGATCTCCGCTCCATGCTGGTTATTATGACCTGAATGATACTCATAAAAATATCGCTGTATAAATTGCTTATCTCTCCAGATACTTTTTTTAAATAAAAAATGACGGTAAAGTATGTTGAACGTTACGCTGGTGTAGAAGTGTATGACTCTAATATTGAATCGCTTTCTATGGCCGTTCTTCAACCCTTTACCAATGCTGAAAAAAGGGCAGCCGTTGCCATTGCTCGGCTTAACTACCAGCAAGATGGCTACTTAACTACCATCGCGTGCCCCAGATCTAGAGACCCCTTTTTTGACAACAGCTGGCTGTGCCGACACAGCTCAAAGTTCAAATGGCTGTGCGGCACAGCCAGCTGCCGTCAAAAAAGGGTCTCGAGATCTGTGGCACGCGATGAACGTTTCGATCGTCCGCCCTCTTGCTGGTCGTTCAGTCGAGTGATGGCAACGGCTGCCCTTTTTTCAGCATGGGGCAATCTATCCAGCTGTTCTCGCATTCTTCCATTTTTCAGCAGATGTCAGTGCTGTTCAAAAGAATCGTGACCATTTTTTGTCGGGAAAGGACGTGCTAAAAAGTAAAGGATTCTCTTAGAGCTATGTCACCCGCCACTGTTTTTATAGAAATCCAATCTATTCTTCGCGACTGGCAACAGTCAAAATGTCAGAGTTTGTTGTTCCCAGAGCGGGAACACTGCGTGTTAGAGGATTAAATGCCACGTGCCATCATACTAGTATTTTTATTCGAGGCCGAGAATGTCCCGTTTTATAAGATCTTTCTTTTCTATACATCCGATTTCTCATTAAGTAATGAGTTGTGATGCAGCTGTAATAACCTGTTCATCTACTCTTATAATGACCTCACATACAAGATTTCAAGAGACGATAATGATGTTCCAAACACTACACCACAGAAAATACCGAGGTGAACTGTTTGACGGTCCTTCATTAATCTGCTTCTTCCAGCCCACATGTGATTAATTTTGTTAGACTTCGAAAATCGGATCGGAAGAATTTATTTTAAAACTTGCAATAAAGTAATTTTTAAATTAATGGCTATGTCATTTTATCTCTCACCCCCTTTATTGAATATTGTCCGAAAAATGCGTCCCATAAAAGCGACATAATTTTACATAGATTTAAATACTATTAGTTCACAACAGCTTTAATCCATTGTTACACTATATTTCGTAACCTGTAGAATAGGCATAGCATGTATTTTTCTATCAATAGGCTACAATCCTAAAAATTTCAACCTAGGTTTACCAGGCGAAATAAACGAAATATGAGGGATAAAATGACAAAGACAATGAATATCGTTTTAATATGGCAATAATGAAACTTAAAAATTAGGGGGTTCAGGGGTCTCTCCCTGACGCAGGTCGAACAGCCAAGTTTCTTTCTCTCTCTCTCTCTCTCTCTCTCTCTCTATATATATATATATATATATATATATATAATATATATATGTAATATATAAAAAGGTAATTTGGATATTGTAATGTATAAAAAG
Source organism: Cheiracanthium punctorium (assembly GCA_038373885.1). Lineage (NCBI taxonomy): Eukaryota > Metazoa > Arthropoda > Arachnida > Araneae > Cheiracanthiidae > Cheiracanthium > Cheiracanthium punctorium. The sequence goes on along the minus strand of JAWZYV010012701.1, from coordinate 174,608 downwards.
GTAATTTGGGTTTTACTAGTTTGGGTATTGTTCAAGCGGTACTTTCACTGTAAGTTTTGCTTTCCTGTCAAACTTGCCACGCGCGCTCTGGAGCTATGTTTTATTTATTTTGTTATTTGCCAGACATCAGGCCGTCGATTCTGAGTTCTTTAGATGTACAGGTGTCCTCACGCCCTTGTAGGCCCAGATGCGGGTCATGTTGGTAAATGTGTGTGGTTCGATCAGAGATAAGAGAGAGGAGGAGTTGTGTCTTCGCAGACCACGTGGTGTGGTAAGCGTAAATACTCCCGCACATCGAAAATCGGGGGACTTCTGCCACTGAACTGCTTGATGAGTCCACGCTGATTCTTGTACCCGTCTCCCCTCCCCTCTTCTCATTCTAAATTGTAACTTAAATGTAATGTTCAATAAACCCTATTACCTGCCTTACCTCTGAAACTTTACTTGAATTATCTGACGTCTCATATATATACTAGCGGGCAAGGCGGCTAGCTTCGCCTCTCTATACTTTACTGTTCTATGTACTCAGTGCAGTGTTGGTCAAATTATCGGACTCATTTCAACGGAAATCATGTTTGTTTGTTTCGACAGTATTTGTCATTAAGGTTATTTAGGCTAGGGTTGCTACACATTTTGGGTGTCAGGTTCAAGTACTAACATGCAAGATGTATGAAAAGATATAATGGGTGACATTTCTATTCATAAAATTATTATAAAAGTACTGTATGGGGTGATAACGTGTTGTACGAATTCCTACAGTAATACTTCTTAATTGCAGCAGATGCGGGGTTAATGTGCCAAAGTTAGCAACCTGGTGTTTCATAGTACGGTCTAGTGGCGTAGCCAAAGGGGGGGGGTTAGGAGGGTCATAACCCCCCATGAGGAAGTTTTTGCCATACAAAATGTATATTCTTCACTACATTATCACACACACGTATACATATATATGAGTTGCAGTAGTCGTCCCCTCATGAAAAATTTCTGGCTACGCCCCTGGTACGGTCGTATTATTACTTTCTGAACATGTACCACATGTAAGGAAAGTATTGTAATCATGAAAAAATTCGACTTCGAGATTTTGGTGTATTGACACGTTTTGTGGTCTTCTGAATTCATTTATGCTATTTTTACGAGATGTATGTGTGTGTGTGTGTGTGTGTGTGTGAGTGAACACAATAGCTCCTAAACGGGGCATTCGATTGAACTCAAACTGGGTATATAGGTTATAAACCACCGTCGCAAGACCGGTATTGATTTGGGTGTGTATAGGACTTACAGTTTTTCTACAGGGCTACGACAAAGATTTCTTTTACATTATGGCCTATGGGGGGGGGGAATTCTTGAAAGTGCGCTAGCGTTTAAACGGTGCATTCAATTGAGCTTCAATTTTAACATAATGTCCATAACTTCTTCTTGTAAGAAGTCTGCCGCTGACAATATGTAAAATAGCCTAGATTATAACATCTTTTTACATATTTTGAAAATATTTTTTTTTCACATTTTAATACCTTACATTGAATTATACCTTACATTGATTAATACCTTACTTGATTAATACATTTTTATTTTCATAAGGGGGATCTATTATGACTAACTTAACATTTATAGATGATAATGGAAATGTTTTTATTTAATGTTTTCAAAGGCCGTATTTGAAAACTAATATTTAGAAAAAGTTGTCAGATTTACAGTATGTGATATAGATACACACAAACAAGACTGATAGCTTTAATTTTGATTTTTAATTAAAAAAAATATAGTAGTTCAAAAGCGTAGCTAGTCGTTCTTGGTCTGACCAATGTGACATTTTTGATGTAACCAACGTAACATTTTAATAGCCACAGTTATTATGGTATCATTTTTAAACAAATTAATCAAAAGCATTTTCATTTTATACAGGCTGTTATCTCGGTTTAATTCTTTATCTATTAGAGGTAAGTGGGTAATATAAATTTTAAAAAAAGTTCTAAACAAAGATGACTAAGCTAAAAAAAGTTTATCTCGTTATATTTCAAAGAAATTACATTTTAAAAATGTGTATAGGACCTCCGTATAAAAAAAAAAAAAAAAAGAAATCGTGAAACGTGCCCCATACACTAATGAGGTTATATACAAAATTTGAAAACTATATCTCAAAAAGTCCCAGAAATATGAAGAGAAATATACGCTGACTTAAACCACTTTTCAATGGATATCAAAAGGGAAACATCACGTCGGATGATCGTGTCTTAGGAGTCGTACAAAATTACGAAAGAAAATATTTTTTTTCCACTCTAGCAATAAGCGTTTTTATTCAAGTTTTTATTCAAGTTCATTTTTATTCAAGTGTATAGCCTCCAGACCATATTTGTTATGTATCTGTGAGACGTTTTATGATAAAGGCTAAATTTTTGTCCATCGCCGAATTTTTTTGCTCGGGGGTCGTATAAAAATTAAAAAAGTGTCACTTTTTGAAAATTAACAAAATGATTTTTTTAACGGAGCCTTTTTCAAACATTTTTTTCGTTTACATTACCCATTTATATGTAATACATAAAGAAGTAAAGCGTGCACCTTTACTTTTGAAGTAAAGTAAGCACCTTTTTGCGACACCTTGTATATTGCTGTGAAGTGCCTGTGCAGAATACTGACGGGTCGACACTTTTTTTTATACCAGTCTATTTTTGATAATCTTCAGGTGATTCTGGCGGTACATATCGAGCATGGCAAGTGGGTGGACGTACCAATCACCCCGGATACTAGATGCCAGGACGTCATCGAGTGTTGCCGGGAGCCCAGCGACGAAATTTGCCAGCTGATACAGACAGTCGGACTAATAGGTATGAATATTAATTATTGCTGATAAATATTATTTATGAATCTTGGAAGAACATTTTTGAACCATAAAAATTCAAAGGGCATTCCATAAAAACTGAGAGTAAAATCATAAAAAATCAAGAAATATATTTACAGTAAAAAATACACATCATTCTTTTTCAAAATACATTCCGTCAGATGATATGCAAAGGTCCCATCGTTCAACCCACTTTTCGAAACAAGTAGAGAAGCCCTTTTCTGGAAGCTGCTTCAAAGAACCCTCCACTTGCTGAAATAACGTCAGAATCTGTGTTCAATTTTCTGCCACGGAGCTTCTGCTTCAACGTCGGAAACAGCCAGAAATCGCATGGTGCGAGATCTGGACTGTAAGGGGGATGTGGCATGATTTTAAAATTGCATTTACTAAGATATTGCTAAACAGAAGTAGCGACATGCGGGCGAGTATTATCGCGATGTAATGTCCAATTCCCTACCAGTTCATCTCCATTTATGTAGGGCAAATAAAACAGTTCTTTAAACAAGCACGGAACTAGGAAAATAAAATCGTCTGCTTCGTTTACAATTTTGTATAAACGTACAGTTAACAGTTTGAAAAAATCGCCCGCACTTCTGTTTTTCAGTTTCCACTACGTAAAAAAATAACTCTCAGTTTTTATGGAATGCCCTTTGTAGATGTATACAGGGTGAATCCAAATTAGATTGACAAATTTCTAGGAGGGGTAGGTTACAACAACACGGTTCAGAATCACATAGCAATGTGGGGTCGGAAACTTCGTATTCCTGTACTTTTTAATAATCACTTTGGAAGAAGTGTTGAAGTGTGAGTCTAATTTCTTAACCAAGTTTCATAAACAATGGGATCTTCTCCGAGAATTTCATTTCATCAATTTATGGAAAAAGAATTTCTGAATGAACAATCTTTATCTAGTGCAATTTGTGAAAGATGCATTGGCTTATGAAAAACCGCAGTCGGAAAGTTCACTGTTACTTGAACACTTCTTTTAAAGTGATTATTAACAGGTACACGAAGACGACGTCTTGGTGTATACTACCCCACCAGAAAGTTTGTAAAACTAACATCGAATCATCCTGTACCGCGTACCAAACGAGCGAAATTCGATCAGTCGGAGTGATTTTTGGCTAAGTTTTCATAAGTGGTCTTCTCCTTTAGGAGCGTTTTTCGATCACAAGAGCGGATCGAAATATAACAATAAGCGAGTAGGGGAATTCTCCGAAAAAAGAGGAAGCCAGGAGGGGAATTCTAAGAAAAAAGCAGAAGCGAGGAGGGAATTCTCAGAAAAAAGTCTACTTAAAGAGCACTTTTGCGGAAATACCGGTAGGTTTACATGGAAACGGTTCGCTCCCCAATGTATTGTTTTTTTCGCTCTTTGGGTTTAAGCGTGTATAACATTGCACGAACGAGAGTCTACTGGTAGTCCCCTTTAGCATCTTTGCAATATATATTCTTTTCTTCTAATGGCTGATGCTTGCCGTTTATAGGCATTGACCACTACCAAGACCTGAGTTGCTGGTCTCTTTATTATGGAGACACCCGATAGGTTGACCAACTTTGCCTCCTATGGAGGGACGGACGAAATGACACCCCAACCCTTGCCGGGAATAGAATCCCGGCTCGTGGTGCGGTAGAATATCTCTTCAACCACTACACAACCCGGGCAGCTCTTTGTGTAATATTTATGAAAACATTCTGAAGAGAAATCTCTTCAAGGTCTGGAATTTCTCGTATTTGTTCAGATTCGTTCTTATGGATTTGCATTGATGATGCTTCTAATTTGCTGTCTATTGCAAATTCTATTGATCCCTGTATCCAGTTTATCTTTGAAGAGGAATGCTACTATCCTCTTTAACTTTTCTGAACATCTGTGTTTTTAAGAATCTTCACGATTTCCCTACTTTTGTATTCCGAAAACTCTTTTTCAATTTCTTTAACCCATAACTCCACTTCTAATCTTCCTCATCCACAAAAATTTAGTGTTTTGTACTCCATGAGCTACCAGAACATGAACTACAAATATTGTACTACGAAATATCTAAACTTCTTCAAGCGTTTCGGTTCCAAGGTCGTCTTTAAATCTGTGAAATTATCTTTTTTTTTTAAAGATCCTACTAAGAAAGAATCAAAAGAATCAGAATTTCACTTGTGTTTATTACTGATATTCGCTTTCCTGCTTTTGAGAAGGCTATTGCTGGTGGAAAAGGCTGGACCTTTCATGTCACCAGAAGCTTACGAACAGTCCTTATTTCTGTATCACGAATGTAATAAAAAGTTTTTTAATTTGCAGCGGAATCTTCAGCCACTTTCAGTAAAATTGCTCAATTTCTGATAATCTTTCACCGAAAAATTTTACCCCAGTTAAATGTACTTTTCTATTTCCATGTCACTTTCAGGGCACCTTTTCACAATAATGTTGTTGAGTTTTTAAAAATTTCAGTAGACTATTCATTAATATATATGTTGGATTATCTCCTAGGCGGACTCTGGCGTCGTATTTTACTTTAACCCTTTAACGCGCAGCGTTCCCGTTCTGAGAACACCCAACTCTGACGTTTTGACTGTTGCCAGTCACGAAGAATAGATTGGATTTCTATAAAAATAGTTGCGGGTGACAGAGCTTCGCGAGAATCTGTTGCTTTTTAGCACTCATTTCCCGTAAAAAATATGCTACGATTATTTTTAACAGCACTGACATCTGCTGAAAAATGGAAGAATGCGAGAACAGCTGTACAGATTGCCCAATGCTGAAAAAAGGGCAGCCGTTGCCATCGCTCGACTTAACTACCAGCAAGATGGCGGACCGTGGGCGCCCATAGGAATTTTTCTAGGGGGGGGGCAAACTTAGGGGGGGGGGAAATTTTTTTCTAGAAGGGGGCAAATTTCAAACTTTTAACAAATTTAGTTCTGGTTTTGCCATTTGTTTAACTCATGAGATATTAACCTAAAACTCTAGGGGGGTAAGTGCCCCCTTATAGGCGCTTACCTTGGCCCCCTTGTGGGCTACCTATATAGGCTACCTTGCCCCCCTTATATGCGCCCATGTGGCGGACGATCGAAACGTTCATCGCGTGTCACCGATCTAGAGACCCTTTTTTGACGCAGCTGGCTGTGCCCGCGCACAGCCAGCTGCGTCAATAAAGGGTCTCTAGATCCGTGGCACGCGATGAACGTTTCGATCGTCCGCCATCTTGCTGGTAGTTAAGTCGAGCAATGGCAACGGCTGCCCTTTTTTCAGCATTGGGAAAGGGTTGCGCCTCAAAGGGTTAAGATTTCTCTTTCAAAATGTCTCACTATTTCTCGAGTTCAAAAACAAAACATGCATAAGTAAATTAAATCTCGTAGTAAACAAATCAGATTGTCTCTACAAGCTGTGTTATGAACATTGACAGACAAAAAAATCTAATGACAGAGAAAAATTTCTAATGACAGACAAAAATTGACGAGTTATCAAAACCTCCAGAACAAAAGCTTAAACTTAGAATCACGTTTGAAAATTTGATGAAGCTTGATTCACTCTGCAAATTGTAGTGAGTTTCAGAATATTTTTGAAACATTCGCATTTTTCTTAACTTTATCATTATAAAAGAGATAAACAAATTTATTAACTAAAAATATCGACTATATATACCAACGTGCATTCAAATAAACATGCTCGAAGTTATGTTGAAGTAATTACAATCAAACTTTGTTAAGCTGAAAAGAGCTGTTGATATTTTTTTCCCGTACAAACTTTAGTTGATATAAATGATAAAACAGCAAAAATACTGGATTGATTTCAAAATTAAACATTAAAACAAATTAATTAGAAAAGGGCTCGAAAAAATAAAATTACTCTGCATATAGTTTGTAAATAAAGTCAAAATAACAAATATATTATTTTTATTTGTAATTCATTTCGAATTTTTTAATGCATAGGTATTCCACAGAATAGAAACAATATAATTTTCCTCCTTTATATTTTATTGACGCTTGTTTTAAACTTTGAAATTTACATTTATATATTAAAATATTTTGCCCAACTTATGCAAACGGCATTCTATCCAAAAGGAAAGTTATTGCAAAGTTTTATATGTAATGCTCACTTCAATTTATATTAAAAAAAATATTGATCCGAAATTCATAAACTGCCATCACAAAAACTATTTTTTCTATTTTACTTGTAATCTTAGTACGTCATCTTTTAAATGACTGCGTTTGTTTCCATGTTTCCATTAAGCAATGGCCTCATTAAGACTTCCCTATATTACCCTATTAAACAAACAAACAAAAAAAAAATCAGCGAAATTTTACGGTGAACAATTGCAAAAATCGGAAAATTTTCGAAGTTTCGAAGTTTCGAAAAATCGAAGTTTTCTTTAAAGAGGTTCAAGTGTGTGCAAAAATAAAAGTCTTATTTAGATACAGGTGTGTATGGCACTGAGTCAATTGCTTGAATTTAAATTAAAAACAATGGATATAATAAAAGTGTAGTTGTTTGTTCACACCGCTGAAACTCTGCAACCAATCAGTGCAGCCTCGTGAGGTTATATGGTATGATGCCCCCCCCCCTTCCATCCATAAGAATGTTTCAGTTTGGAACTACAGGGGTTAGTTTCAAAATTATGGGGGTAAGAAAACACGGCGCCCCTAGAACCCTAGGCACCCCTATGAAGCCAAAAAGAAATCGGCAAAGCAGCTGAAAAATCGAGTGACCGAGACTAGCTAAAATGTTCTAGAATGCTCCAGACAGAATATTTTAAAATGCCTTTGAATGATCGAGAACGTTTTGGAATGCTCGGAGAAGCAGATGCGAATAGAATTTAAATATTCTGAAGAATGTTTGAGTATGCTATGTGATGTTGTAAGATGTTCGAAAATGTTATAGAATGTCCAGACGGTTCTGGACCTTTGAAGTCAATTTCGATGTATTTTCGCGGACGAAATGTTTGAGCTGCCCTTTGTTTCTTTTCATCATACCCATCGATTGAGTTTTTGTCCTGTCAAAGTGCCTACTTTGCTTTCTTCGATCGAGTAATTTAAATATCAAACTATGAAAACCTATTCATTTATTTATTTTTACAATTTTTCTAAAATAATTCGAAAAAAACATTTAAAGCATTTTAAGTTTCTATGTTTCTAGAAATAATATTTTGTAACTTTTTAGCGTATTTAAAAAGTAAGCTACACGACCCATGAGAAGAACGGGTACATTCAGTTAGTAAGTACTAAATAAAATAAGAAAGAGCTCTCGCGAAAGCACTTGCTCGGCACACAATGTTAATTTTTTAAAATTTTAATGAAACAAAAAAAAAGGTAAACTGAAATAAAGTAAAATAAGAAATAGTAATGTTTCGTAAGACGTGGATTTTTATTTTTTTTATCATTATTATTATTAAAATCCATTTTTAACCAACATTATAATAAATATTACTATTATAATTTTTTTTTATAAAAATAAAGACAAATTTTATATATATGTTTATAAATTACTTAAAGTCTTGAAGGGATATGTAGCAGATTTTTTTCCCCTGACTTTCTTTATTATTAGTATAACTATGTCTTTATTATTTAACACATACAATTTTTTTTGTATTTAATTTTTAAGTCTGTTATAAAAATTATTTAATTTTTAAGCCATTTCATTTAGAAAAACTTTATGCAATTGCTGGTTCGGACATGTTAGTTCATTTCCCACTATCTTTCAAACGATGTAAACAATGCCTCATACTCAATTTGCGAAAATAAAACCGAAAAACTGGAGATTTTAACTCTTAAAAACACTAAAACACTTCTTCATAACGATGTACCCATGCAAATTTTTATTAAAGTCACCTTGGAAGAAACCGGTGCACCGTATCGTAGAGGCGATTTAAACCTTACCTACTGTTGGGTAATTAATTTTGCCACTGTGACCTGATGCTTGACATAATCTGTCGTGTAACACTAACCTGACATAACCCTTGTGGCCTATCGTCTGTAATCTCACGTTTCACGAGGTACATCAGAAACAAGATATTTCGGCTCTCGAACGGTACCCGTAGTTAAGTTGAAAAAAATCGCTTAAGAATAATTTTCGGATAATGTATCTCGCTGTTTGTTTATAACCCATCATCTGTTTTATTGTTTTTTTTTTTTTTTCCAGAAGAAAGTTTTTGAGATAATGTACCGAATTAGCCTGAAAATAGCTCGATGCTTTTTGACAGATCATTTTTTCACAATATTAAACAAATAAACTATTTTTCCTGCTGAACAATGGATGATTCAAATATTTAAACTGAGAATTTCGTATTTCGCATGATTTGCTTTTATTTTTAGACACGAGCATAAACTTTTAATTTAGTTTTGTAATGGCAGCATTAGACTCTGAATTTCAAATATAGATTTGTAACGATGGCATGGATTAAAGCACTATATACCATGTTAATAAGTATTTCGTGCGTATTAAATTAAAACTGATTGACGTATTCATGATTTTTCAACGGGCGCCTTAAAACTGACTAAACGATAACTAATCCTCGTTAATATATACCGTGGTAATTTGAAAAGAAGAGAACACCTGAACATTAGTTTTTCTTTTCCATGAAAGCCATTTTCTGTTCCGTTTTTTATTACAAATTTTATCTGCGGTGTTTATGTATTTCTTAGCGAAAAACTGCTGGACATTTTGCGTTTTAGAAATCTTTTGAATTACACAGCAATGCTTGACTAATTGTTTTTTAATTTTTGTTAGCTGAAAAAAAAAACTTAACTCAACTTTCAAGTGAAATTTCAGACATCAGTTCATTTTGATATAGAAGAGTGATGACATCACAAAGCTTTTTAACCTGGTGCATTAAAAAAAATCTGATGTGCCCAACACATGACTTCCTTGCACGTCCATTAGATCAAAAATATTTTCGACGAACTTCCTCTAAATTTATTTGTTTGAAAGAGATAAAATATCAATAATAGTAAGGTTTAGCGATTTCTAGCCAAATATTTCGATATCGCCAAGCTGAGTTCAATTTGAAAGATTTCCTTCTGGCACTTTATTTGGCGATATTTCACCAAAAGCCAACAAATTTGAGATAGTCAGCGATATTTTGGGGATAGCCAAAGTAGTCATTGACCACAGACTTTCAATGAATTGAATGCATCTATACACCTCAATGTATTCAAAGTCATTTGGCTCACCATGTAAATAAATTCTCAGTCGATTGCTGTCAAAAAAGATATTAAAAACAGTTAGATATTACAATAGTTCTAAATACAAAGTTAAAAAATCTAAGGGTTAAAGTTTTAGAGTTATACAAAATAGGAAATAATTTTTGGCGCCAAATTTGGCGATATTTCGGCGAAACTCGTCAATGTCGACGACATTTTGCGAGATTTTAAGCATAAACCAAACAATGACAGATTATCGCCAAATTTGGCGATATTTCGCCAAAACTCGCCAAGAACGATGACAAATGGCGATACTTTGGGCATGGACCAAATGACTGACTATCGCCAAATTTGGCGATATTTCGCCAAAACTCGCCAAGGTCGAGGACAGACGGCGAGATTTTGGGCATGTACCAAACAATGACTGTCTACAGTTGTATTATAATGAAGATGTACATAGACATTAAGGTACTGAAATTCTTTTCGGTGGTCCAGTAAATAAACTGTCCAGTAGATTGGAACCAAAAATCGAGATGCACAACTAGATGTTACAACATTCTTATATATGAAATTTCATAATAGTTTTTGAGATTTGAGAGTTAAATATGCACACACGTACACCAAAAGTCGCCAAGCTTGGCGACTTTTGGCATAGTTCTTGAGGGAGGCACGTGACCGTAGTCGGACCATGACCTAACTTATGTGGTAGGACAGTATTGTGCTTGAAATGGATGAATGCCCCTAAAATTGCCATTGACCGTAATGTATTGGAAATCTTTTGAGTGTTCCTGTAGCAGAACTGTAAATGATAAAGACACTTTTTTTAATGGAGAAATTCATTTTCTAACTCTTTACAGCATATATCACTTCTGAGTCGTTTGAAATAGCCCAATACCTCTAAAAACGCTTTGATGAATTTCGGCCCATAGAGCGTAATGTATTTCGAATCTTTTGGGCGGTCCTGTAGATAAACTATTCAGTCGAATGGAACCGAAAGGGGAGGTGCACAACTAGATGTTACAACAATCCTAAATATAAAATTTCAACATTCAACGCCTAACAGTTTTTGAGATATGCGAGTTTAATGAATTTCGGCCCATTGAGTGTAATGTATTTCGAATGTTTTGGACAGTCCTGTAGATAAACTATCCAGTCGAATGGAACCAAAAGGGGAGGCGCACAACTAGATGTTACAGCTATCCAAAATATGAAGTTTCGACATTCTACGCCTAATAGCTTTTGAGTTAGGCGAGTTTAATGAATTTCGGCCCATAGAGCGTAATGTATTTCGAATGTTTTGGGCAGTCCTGTAGATAAACTATCCAGTCGAATGGAACCAAAAGGGGAGGTGCACTACTAGATGTTACAACTATCCAAAATATGAAGTTTCGACATTCTACGCCTAATAGCTTTTGAGTTAGGCGAGTTTAATGAATTTCGGCCCATAGAGCGTAATGTATTTCGAATCTTTTGGGCGGTCCTGTACATAAACTATCCATTCGATTGCCACCAAAAGGGGAGGTGCACAACTAGATCATAGAACAATCCTAAATATCAAATCTCAACATTCTACGACCAATAGTTTTTGAGATATGCGAGTTACATACATACGTACGTACGTACGTACGTACGTACATACGTACGTACATACGTACGTACGTACAGACGGCATGGAAAAACTGGCCACAGTAGACTCGCCACTGGTCAAAATGAGTTGCAGACGCGTTAATATGATCGTGCATGCTAGCCTACGATGAGATGCATCGAAAAAATTTTTTAAATTAAATTTAGAGGTAGTCAAAATCGGTTTTTATGTCGAAATTTGGCCCCCAAAATTTTTCGGGATCACATTACTTCCTTATACTACGTACAAGGAAGTAAAAATCATTTTCATATTTTTTTCTACTTTTAGTCCTAGAGTGAAAAAAAAGTTATACTTCTGATTTTTTAAAAAAAATTTACATTTGAGGTGAAATTAAATAGAATAACAATCAAATAATACGAAAACTGAAAAACATACATGAGCCCTTTGTAGAATAATAAATGGACATGCTTGTTTACTTATTTTAAAAAGCCAAGCACTTATCATTCATAACGTTTGTGACTTTATTGCTGCTGAAGACAAAGCAGTAAGATTGCTGCAAAATGCAAATATTATTGTATCAAAAATCTAAATTTGTTCACAGCCCCCAGGTCCCTACATCATGCATAAGGAAATCTTGTCCATACAAAAATCTTACAAACACAAAATGTTTGGTATTTGTGCTATCAGTAATCACCGAGATAGGAAGCATTGCGTTTAGTGACACTACTTTATCACTAATTTATTAGATTTGAAGTATAATAGACTAAATAAAAATGTTTGAAATTCGGTGTCTGTATTTAATATTGTCATTTAGATATATCACATAAGTACCGCCTTTAACACAAGTAGTATTAGTCACTATTAGTGAAATCTGAACTAACTGTAGTATCTTACTTGAAACTCATAGTAATTTTTTTCCCACCTAACTTAAGTACATAATAATTGTATTACAGTTGGAAATTTATTTCAAGTAAGTTGTAGAAAAATATCACAATATCAAAAGGGGGGTTATACTGTTGAGGGATTTTTCAAAGTAAACTGCATCATGGTCGAGAATTTTTCACGACGAAATTTGCTTCGGAAAGACGGGAAAAAAATCAGGAAATTGACTTCCAGAAATTTAGTAGACACCTTGATCTATTTTCGAAATTTCGGACTCAGGCTCCGACTTAAATAATATCGGGGCTTCGGGAGGGCTCGAAATAGAAGTCTTCGGCCTTGGGCGGGCTCGGGCTTTAAAAAACGAGCGCAAATTCATCTGTATCTTCCCATCTCCTACCCATCCCCTCTCCACTGATACAGCTTGTAGAAATGGGAAAATATTTTAACCCTTTAACGTGCAGTGTTCCCACTCTGGGAACACCCAACTCTGACGTTTTGACTGTTGCCAGTCACGAAGAACGGATTTGATTTGTATAAAAATAGTTGCGGGTGACAGAGCTCCACGAGAATCCTTTACTTTTTAGCACGCCTTTTCCCGTAAAAAAAATGTCACGATTATTTTTAAACAGCACTGACATCTGCTGAAAGATGGAAGAATGCGAGACCAGCAAGAGGATGGACGATCGAAACGTTCATCGCGTGCCACAGATCTAGAGACCTTTTTTTGGCTGGCTGTGCCGGCACAGCCAGCTGTCGTCAAAAAAGGGTCTCTAGATCTGTGGCACGCGATGAACGTTTCGATCGTCCGCCCTCTTGCTGCTAGTTAAGTCGAGCGATGGCAACGGCTGCGCTTTTTTCAGCATTGGGAAAGGGTTAAGCGCCTTTTCTCCGCTCTATTAACGGTACAAAAATACCAATAAGACGTTTCATGGGCTCTCGATTATTATTATTTTTTTTTCCTTTTGAAGTAAGTACGTACGTGGCGTTGCTGCACAACATGAAATAATCAAACTAAAAAGCACACAAGATTCCGAAGAAAGAAAAAAAAAATCAGATGAAACATTTTAAAAGGAGCGGAGTTAGTGTTACTATTATTTTCATCTAAAGGCTTTTACGGGAATGCAAATGTATATTTCTGAAACAAAAGTTGCGCAACTTAAAACGTGGTAATAAAATCCCCCTTTCACGGTTCAGTTTTAGCGCAAAATTGGTAATTCAATGCTTTTCTCGCTTCGTGTTTATTGGACATTTTCGGAAAAGGTTAGATGCGACGAAAGTGGCTTGTAATAAAATATCATTCGAACGAAAAAAACAAAACTACAATAAATAAATAAACAAATAAATACAAAGCAAATGTTCACTTACAAGCATATTTTAAAAGCAAAATCAGTTTATACAGAGCGTCCCATAATGATTGGGACAAACTTTCAGGGGAGATAAGGTACGTAATAAGGATTCACAATCACATAACAATGCAGGGTCGGAAACGTCGTCTTCGTGTAGCTTGTACTAACCACTGTGGAATAGGTACTAAAACAATAGTGAACTTTCGAACCCAAAACTAAGGTATATTTCGCGGTAAACACGTGGCTAAAATTAGTAGTTTAAATATTCTATTCCATTTCATGGGTGAAACTTTTGGAGGCAGGTCCATCGTCTATTAAATTTCGTTAAGAAATTAGACAAACGCTTCAACTCTTTCCCCCAAAGTGATTATTAACAGGTAAAGAAAAACGACGTTTTTGATCCCACATTGCTATGTGCCCTGTCTCCCCTTAAAGTTTGTCTCAATCAGTACTGGACATCCTGTATATATACAGGGTGAATCTAAACTCTTTTGTAAAACTTTAAGGGGTGATAGGGCACATAATAAGGAATAGCAATTTCACACCGTAATTTCACAATGGATTACTACATAGGTTGTCGAGTATTGACCGTAATTTGACAATGGATTACGACGTAGGTTGTCGAGTATTGACCGTAATTTGACAATGGATTTCGACATAGGTTGCCGAGTATTGACCGTAATCTGACAATGTATTACTACATAGGTTGTCGAGTATTGACCGTAATTTGACAATGGATTACGACGTAGGTTGTCGAGTATTGACCGTAATCTGACAATGGATTACTACATAGGTTGTCGAGTATTTGCCGTAATTTGTAATTCAAATGGATTAAATTCATAGGCTATCGAGTGTGTATTGTTATTATTATATTAATGGACTTATATACAGTAGAAAGCCAGAAATCCACACAGCTTGGGACCAAGGCTTGTGCAGTTTTCACTTAACCGGTAATAATCACTATGTGAAAAGTATTGAAGTGTTCGTCTCATTTCTTAACCAAGCTTCATAAGCGATAGGTTCGTATCCAAAAATTTCATCCATGAAATAAAATAGAATTTTTAAACTATGAATTTTTGTCGTCCGTTTTCTGTAAAAAATACATTAGTTTCTGACGAACAATGGTAGGAAAGTGCACTGTTGTTGCAGCACTTTTTCCAAAGTGATTATTAACAGCTACATGAAGACGATGTTGCCGACCCCACATTGCTATGTGATTCTGATTCCTTATTATGTGCCCTCATTGTTATTGTATCACCTCTTCAAGTTTTGTCCAAGAGTTTAGATTCACCCTGTATAGAGTAGAACCTGCTAAAGCGACCACTATGGTAAAGAACAGGTCGAAAACGTCATCTTCATGTAGCTCATAATAATCACTTTGGAATAATTGCTGAAATATTAGGGAACTTTCAGAACCTTGTTCGTCAAAAACTAAGGTATCTTTCGCGGAAAACATGTGACTGAAATTAGTAGTTTAAATAATTCTATTTCATTTCATGGGCGAAATTTTTGGAGGCAAGTCCATTGTCTATTAACTTCTGTTATTAAGAAATGAGACAAATGCTTCAACTCTTTTCTCGAAGTGAGCATTAACAGCTACATGAAGACGACTTTCCGACCCCACATTGCCATGTGATTCTGATTCCTTATGATGTGCCTTACCTCACCTTAAAATTTGGTTGTGTGTAATTATGGCAACGCAACACTAGGGCAATCTGCCAAGGGGGGAGGTGCCTTGGTAGGAGGACTTTCTAAAGGGTTCTAACGCATATTCACGTTACATCTGGAGAAAAACCTACCCAAACTCCAGACCGTTAGATCGACAGCTGCGCGATGGGACCCGAACCCGGGACCTTCACATCTCGGCCGTCTACCATTTTCAGTGGCATAACCACTGTGCCAAAGTTTGTCGCAATCATTATGTTACGCACTGTACAGTCGAACCCCATCATAGTGAAGATTCTTCGGTGCAAGAAAAAATTAACTATCCCAAATTTGCTAAAACATTGATTGTTTCTCAGAATTTATGGTGGTTTTCTCAGAGATGACGCATTATCCTCGTCACACCTGACAACAATCTTACGTTTCGAATTAACCGGCAATTTCATAATTATTTAAAAAAGAAACTCCATTATACTTAAAAAACGACAAGTAGAGAAAGCTTATTTTTAAATAATTTTTTCGAATAGAAACCTCAATCATTCTTAGAGTTGTAAAATGTTGCTATCACCCATAAACGAAGAATATGCCAAGACACTTTTAACCCGTTAATCTTCGCTCCCGTCAAAATCACGGGCTAAGCTTTCTCCCTCTATTTCTCGTGCCCGTCAAATTTCCGGGCAATACTGTTCAAAAAAATTCGCCAGAAAGATAAAAGCGTTCCAATTCTGATGCACGGATTTTTTTGCAATATATAATTTTACACAACAGAGGACAATACCAGAGTATTTTTAACTTAATTCGGAGATAGTTTATTTTTAAATACATGGTAGCAGTACTCAAACACACGTGTATTTGTGATATGCATTATGCAATCTTAGCTTACTTTTTTAAAATTTATTTATGTTCAAAGAAAATTTTAGAAATGTTTACTTATTTTACGTACTAAGTTTAATAAAATTTTCTAGTGTTTAAAACATATATTTTTAATGATTCCCTGCTTACTACAAAACACACATTCAGTCACAATGACCCTGAATGTTGGCTTTTCCTAAAAATTATTTTTTTTCTCTAGTGCTTAAAATGTTCAAAACCTTAAAATGAATAAATATACTATATATGCACTTGTTTTATACAATTTTCTGGAATAAAAGAAATAAGCACTTTTATGACCGTTTTCTTGAAAATAATACGACGGTTAAGGGGTTAAATGTAAATGGTGTCCTACAAGTTCTTTTCATATATATTAGTTTCGAAGCAAAAGCAAAAAAAAAAAAAAAAAAAATATCCATAAATTCAACTTCTGAAATTTTAATAACATTCGGATATTCTTTTGTGTAACGGCAAGCAAAAATAAAATGTGTGCTTCAGTATGTGGGATTGACGCATTCACATGCGTTAAAATCACTTATTTAAAATGAAAAGCATCGACGCATATGTACGTCCATTCAGAACTACAAAAATCTTCGTTTTTTAACAGTTCGTTTTTTATCAGTTCGTTTTTATCTATCGTTTTTAACGATATTCTATCAATAAAACGATTTTCTATCGTTGTTAACGATATTCTATCGATAAAACGATTTTCTATCGTTTTTAACGATATTCTATCGATTCTCGATTTTAACGATATTTATCTATCGTTTTTTTTTACAGTTCGTTTTTAGCAGTTCGTTTTTATCTATCGTTTTTAACAGTTCGTTTTTAATCTTCGTTTTTTAACAATAAGAATTCGTTTTTTAACAGTGGGAATTAAAATTTCAATGCGTATAATTATTTTGCTTGTACTTATACTAAAAAGTGTTTCTTTATTACAGAATTCACCATTTCATTTAATTCAAAGGGGTCTTACGAAATTTCAATACTCAGGGAGATGATTGGGGAAACGAGCTTCGTACAGAATGTCATATATTAGCAGCAAAAGACATGGTATAAAAGTACCAATACGGAAAATAAGACAACCCGTTTCCGGCATGTTCGACTTGCCGTCGTCAGTGCTACAAGATACAACCTCTTGAGAGCAGCTCCCGGAGATCTTAGGCTCAATCCACAGTAATAAAGTACAATATATATTCAAGTACATGTCAAAATACAGTTATTCGGGAAAGGCTTAAAACAGAGCAAACACATTTTGAATAGGATGTCTGTGCTAAAACGGGAATGGAAAATTTAGCTCTGTTTATACAGACAAAGCAGAGAATAAAAGATGCATAAGCGAATTTCTCCGTTCTCAATCTAGCCCCGACAATGGCATAAGTTATAACTATTATATACCGAAATCGGTCTGCATTATTAGTCGTTGTATGTGTGTTTTTATGCGTTGCCTTCCTTCTATGTTAGGTATGGGCAACCTTTGGAAAGTTGCGGCCAAACTTTAGGATGTTAGCGGTGGCGTGAGCCGTGTAACTGTGATTTTAAATTAGTTTATATGTTTTATACGGGGTTTTGATTTGTTCCGAGGGCCGGATCAAAAGCCTTGGCGGGCCACATCCGGCCCGCTGGCCTTAGATTGCCCATAAGTGCATTCAGTCAAAAGATAGATATAAATAATGTTGATTAAATAGGTGTTCAGCTAGGACCACTGAAAATGTTCTTTTTAACCGAGAGTTCACTATAGCGAGGTTCGACTGTATTTTTATTCCGAGAACTTTTATTCCTCTTTTGGAAATTCTTTGGGTTTCATTTGATTTGATTTATTAACCCTTTGAGGCGCAACCCTTTCCCAATGCTGTAAAAACGGCTGCCGATGCCATCGCTCGACTTAACGACCAGCAAAATGGCGGACGATCGAAACGTTCAACGCGTGCCACAGATCTAGAGATCCTTTTTTGACGCAGCTGGCTGTGCCGGCACAGCGAGCGATGGCAATGGATGCCCTTTTTTCGGCATTGGGCCATCTATCCAGCTGTTCACGCATTCTTCCATTTTTCAGCAGATGTCAGTGCTGTTAAAAATAATCGTGACCATTTTTTTTTACGGGAAATGACGTGCTATCAAAAGTAAAGGATTCTCGTGGAGCAATGTCACCCGCAACTATTTTTATAGAAATCAAATCTATTCTTCGTGACTGGCAACAGTCAAAACGTCAGAGTTGGGTGTTCCTAGAGGGGGAACACTGCGCGTTAAATCGTTAATCTGACAAAATGGTTTCCGTGATAAGAAACTCTTTTTTTAAAGATTTATGAGCTAATTTTGAAATTTATTTAAAGACCTTTGTCGATGGACCAGTTTATTCGCTCAACAACTCCAACCCGAATCATCTAACTCCGCATATATTTCCCTGCTAATACTTGCGTTAAATTAAAAGTCTCCTATCCTTTCAGAGCATGCTTACTTTCCGGCCAAAAGCGAAATTCCTTCTGTGCTTCTAATTAAGTTTCCAAAATAATTATTTTTGACCTAAGGTTAGAGGCATATCGAGTTTGTTATACTGACCTAGAATAACCTTCGTGCCTGTGAGGTCTACTTCATCATACGAATGAGTGTGGTGTGGAGGAGGGGACATAATGTCGGACTGGTTCTTGAAGGAGAATCGTCTTTTGCATTCATCTGCGGCACTTTTTGGTATTTTTGAAACCGTATTTTTGACACGCGGGCTTTTGCATATCATCAGTAAAGAGTTACTGGCAGATACACGCTTGCAAATAACGGATCCTCCTTTATTTTAGTCTCCATTTCTTAACCCTAAAAGGCTCAATTTTTTTCCCTGTGTCTGAAATAAATATATGTGATAATGTTAGTGATTATTATTTTGGGGAAAATAGTTAAAAAAATAATAACCTAATATTTTACTAGAAAATCACTTTTTTATTTCAATTTTGTATGCGGTATGTGATGCAATTAATCTCATATTTATAATTAATGTTCTTACAGTTAATTCACACATTTATAATTACTACTGTTTATCCTTTACCTATTCTAAATTTATTACTCTTTGCCATTTTTAAATCACCCATCTAACCCCCGAGATTAGTCCCTCGGGATTGACACTGAGAAATAAATTATTTTTATTACAATTTCACGCACTTTCCCAATCAATAGACCGAAAATTTTTCATATTAATGTCTCTTATCTAACAATAAATGAATTAGTGATTACAAATTTTAGTTTAAAATTTTATTTTTTTCAGTTATCTTCTAATGGGAGTCTTGATCAAACATATAAATCGAAATATTGTAATCGAAATTTTTCGCAAACTTCCCAATCAGGGGCGTAGCCAGGGGGGGGGGGATATCGGGATAAATCCCCCCCCCGAAATTTTTGGATTAGTGATGAAATTCCGTCTATTTATACACATATATGTTCATATCCCCCTTGAAAAATTTTCCAGGAGCATATCCCCCCCCGAAAAATTTTCCTGGCTACGCGCCTGTTCCCAATCGCCGAATGAACTGGGATATTTCATACTAATTTTATCGTTTAGCGAACAGTCACGAATGAATTATAAGAAGTTTTCATTTTAGTTTTAATTTTTTTTAAATTCATTCTTTTAATTATTTTACAAAAATTAACTCTAGACTCGGGAATGATTCAGAATTTGTTCGATTTTGGGCGTTCTTTTTTCAGCATCTAAGAAAATAACAAGTATGTGAATGTACCCATAAATTATATATTTCTGTAAATTCCTCATTTTTAGCGACTAACATAAGACATAACTTAGTATATTATTCTGAATATATCGAGGTTTTAATTTTCATATTTGTGTATATTGAATTAATTATCTCATAAGATGAGTTATTATTATTAAAGTTCATAGTGCTTAAAATCTTACTTTTTTCTACTTTTCTCGGTTGAAATGAAGTCTAGCTAAATGAAATGCCAATCCCGCTGGATTAATAAATCTCAATCCCGAAATCCCGCAAGACGAAAAACAGTGCGGGATTGCATTCTCTAGTTATTGCTTACTTCCAGTATACCACAGAATACAATAAATTGACGACTTTCTCGAGCGTAAAATGTTTCCCATCGAAATTTACACCATACGGTACACTGGACCTTATGTATGTATAAATACTCTTGAAAACCGAAATATGTCTATACCAGTATTTTATGAACGTAGAGCATTAATTAAAGTGGTTGTTCCACATGGTGTACCAGGTGCATTGTTGGGTTAAATCTTCATCACTGAGCTTAAATTGAAAAATTCTTTTTTCTTGATAAAATTCTGTTATATTGTAAAAATTTTATAGAACTACGGAACTGAAGAGTAATGCTTCCGTGATTCTCGTTGTCAGTGTTTGGTTTATCAGGTTTTCACAATTAACAACTTCTTAATTGACTGGGTCTTAAATTCCTAAATATCACTCCTTCGTTAATATTTCGATTGTTTTTTTCTTGAAATCACTCAAAGAGAGAAATATTATTAACAATTCGAAAGACTGTTAACCCTATTTAAAATCTTACGTAATAAGGGATAGTCATGCCATGACCGACATTTCAATGCTGCCTGTATTCTCATACCTCAAGTATCGGTTTTACGTGAGTTTTTAAAATGTGGTATGGAATTTTTGTTCGTCCTACATTTTAGACATGTTTTAAATTATAGCTCACCAAGACATCTAAGAAAAATATCCCAAAAGATACAAACTACCCAAAAGATGGGTTTAAAAGATAAAATATAAATTATAAAAAAACTTTAAACAAATATATAAAGTGTATAAATTTTTAACGAACAAATTCTTTTTTTTTTTTTTTCTTAAAGTACATGCCGCTGTTAAAATGGCACAGTTTATTCGGAATGTTTCAAAAGACTCATATTTTTTTTCTGAAAAATAAAGCTGAGAATGTTTAATTACATGTAATCATCATGTATATGTTCGGAAGTTATTCTAAGAAGCTTACAAAATTCTTTTTTAACATTAAATTATCGCTACCATTTTATACGCGAACAAAAAATGAAAGGCACGGTTTCTGGTGTAACAATAAATGACTGTGAACATGTTTATTTTGTAGCTTTTATTCTACCATGTAATTACATATTCCGTAATAAGCAAAAATGTTACCCAAAATAATCCCTAATTGGGAATTCGAAAAATTCTTTTTTTTTTTTTTTCCCTTATGTGGTTGCCGCTGGATTTAAATTTGTAATTCGTGCGAATACCAACAATTAATTTTCTTTCGGTTTTTATCAAAAAGAGTTTTAACTAGTTGGATGAAATATTAATCAGTCTCAAACCAAAGAGACATGTAATTAATTAACCATATTTTTATGCATTCAATAATAATGAATAAAAATCTTTTGTTTTCAGTCTGTAACTGGAATACGTAATTATTAAACAGTTACTCATCTAATTTCTGGTGACAGAAATTGATTCTATGTGAAAATTAAATCAATTTCATTAGGTATTGATTGAAAAACTCATCTATGAAAAGATGTAGCGCATTGTAATTAAACGCTAGTTTTATGAATTTTAACTTCAATAGTTAGAATGTGAAAATACAGACCTGGATGGTATTATCTTTTTGCAGTTTAATTGATATTTTTATTGATATTAGTAATAATAAAAGAAAATTAATTTAAAACTGATTATAATGTACGGGAAAATAGAAAATACTAATTCATTCTTTTATTTCTTGAATTATTATTTTCCATATTGCCCTATCAAATACAGTAAGTTAACTTTCTTATAAAATAGAACAGAAGTCATAGTTAGAAGCCTTTTTGAGTTGAAGTCAAAGCACGTAAAAACTTCTTCTGGCTAGCATAAAGACTGCAGAATTTTTGGATCTTATGGATTGACCAAGGTCAATATGTTAAAATTGGTAGAACTTTCAGTAGTTGTTAAACGTTCAAAATGGGACTATAAGTAAAGATAGTGTTTCATTAAAAACCAAAAATAATAATTTTTACTTAAATAATTTGAAATATTTGTTATAAAAATTATTCTTTTTAAACGCTTAAAACAAAGAACTGAAATCGCTCCGAAGGAACAAAAACAGCTCCGAAAGATTGAGATAAGTTTGTTCTGGTATTGTCCGTCGTACTTAAAACAGGGACAAATTTGTGCTGGCTTTAAATCATTGGGAGCTATACTTGTTCCTTTGCAGGGAATTCAGTTTTTTTTTTTAAGCGTTTATAATAAATCACTTTAAATGTAATGTTATTGACATATGCAGGACAATCAATAAGTAAATAAATAAAAAATCATACAGGAAACCTTGTATTTCCGAAATGTCACACACCGTAGAACTGGTGACAAAAATTACTAATTTGGAACTGAACTTTCAAAAATAATTATTCTTAATTTTTATTAATCTTTCTTTTTTTTGGGAGGGGTGTATGTTAAAAAAAGCACATTACCATGTTTTTAATTTTTTAATTTGCATTTTGTCAAGTACTATATAAGAGTGAAAAATATGCAGAAAGGGAGTTTTTTACGTGTGAAAGGTCACGCACAAGGTTGGTATAAAAAAATAGATTACTTGAAGATATTTTCTTTTCTCTCCTCTTGAAGAGACGGCTATTTCAATTTCATATTACCCTAAGCTCATATTTGTATGTGAAAACAAACAAATCACCATACTTTCTAACATATTTTCATGCGTTTCTCTTTAGTGTGCATAATAAATGTATAAAATGTTAGCTACGCAGCATAGCATAATTGTTTTTAATTAACTGATGTGTTATTTCTCTCTAGATCAAGTCGTTCCAGAAGATGCATATGTCATGGATGTTCTTAGAAGTTGGGGTCCTAAGTGGCCTTCGGTCACCTTCCGTTTGCAGTACCGCGGTCCTATGGACAGTTTTCGGGACTTCGGTAAGTTTGTTAATTCACATTTGTTTTTTTGATATGAAGTCTTGGATCAAACCTACCCAACATGTGACCCGCCTGCCGGTTTTGTATTTCTGTTTAAAGTTTTGTTTCGCATTGTATGTATACAATAAATTAAATAAATGAAAATTTTCATGTATCATCATTATAATGCGTAAGTGCGTTTCCTCTGAATAGGCAAATGAAATAAAGAACTTATTATCGCGTTTGGAATATTTTCATACCCATTTCATGTTGACTTGAACGTTGTAATGTAGATCACATATCTCATATTAATTGTCATTTGTTTTCTGCTTCTTAAATTTAATCTGCTTAAAATCAAGCATTTTAATTAATTTTTTGTTCTTATTTTTCATTACTTTGGCTTTCAAAATTTATATTTCGCTTCTTCCCGTATACAATAGCCTTTTAATTGTTTATATTTCTTGGCACCAAGACTCGTTGGTTAAAAATAGATAATTTGTAAGGAATTTTTGCTTCCCCTCTGTTGGCGCTTTTCCAGGCATATTTTATGTTGATGACATGCACATACTTTCAAAATTATTCATTCGAGGTTTGACAGCTTTAATTTTATTGGTCTAAATTTATTGCAGTTTTGTAACAGGCATTGTTTATCTCGGCCAACTTTGTGTTCTCGCAAAAATATTCTCTGTGTTGGCATCTTTTTTTAGCGGACTCAATCGTTTTTCGATTGTCAAGTAAAAGCTGTTTTTTTTTTTGCGGGGGGGGGGGGGTAATCTAAGACACCACCAGACTTTGCAGTATTTAAAAGTTTATTTTAAGCTGTTTCTTCGTTAAATATATTTTTTAAAGCATCCGAAGTATCTGTGATTTTATGTTTAGCAACTAAGTGTAGAGAGCCTTTGATTTTGCCGACTCAAAGCTAATAAATTTACGACTTTAAAATAACCCAAGGGATAACTCCATGACAGTGTTTCTGAAACTCTCAAAATGGAGTAAGGCAGCGTTTCTCAACCTGTGGGGACGCGAACCCCAAGGGGGGCGCAGAGCGTTTACAGGGGGGGGGGGAGAGGAGAGAAAAACCAAAGAGCCAGTAGTGATGCATGTTTTTTTTAATCATCTTATTTATTCTTATTTTTACTCAAAAATATATCCATCTTCGCTTAAAATATTTTTCAAACTTTACCGATAACATTATTTTGTAGAAAATTCGACTCAATGCTCATTGTTAAATATTAAAAACTGAAAGTATGCTGAAAAATGTGAGGGGGGGGTGCCACCGTAAGTTAGCCTTTGTTGGGGGGCGCGACGTTAAAAGGTTGAGAACCGCTGGAGTAAGGAGCAACAATGAAATGAAACAAATTTTTTCGTCCACACCAAAAATTGATTTTTAGCGATACTTCTGTCACATCCGACTGACTAAGGTATTTTGTACTGCGAACTGCAAGGGCTTTTTTTTTTTTTTTTTTTTTTTGAGGAGGAATCATAAAAAATGTTCAGCATGTGCTTCATTTACTTGACGCTAACTAAAAAGTGCAAAATTGGGCATTTAAAAAATACAACAAATTTATTTATATTTTACAAAAAAAGTGAGTCACACAGAGAGAGAGAGAAATAAAGAAAGAAAGAATAATTTTAAAAATCTCTTTTATTACATCGGATCATAGTATAGCAACAAAATTTTATGTATTTTGCTTGCCTTACTTGTTTTAAAAGTTTGTTTACCTAAACAGCAACGGCCCGTTGTAACGTTACATCTCATCAAAGTGCCAGCCAAACCATTGAAGATGACCAGGCCTCTTTGCAATGGTCAAGTTCAAGGCTACTTACTATATGGGAGAACTGGCTCGTCTTAAGAACTGGCTGCGTCTTATAGTGTTTTGATTCACGTATCGTGAAAACTAGAAATTCTGTAGCATAGGTACTTGTTATAAAACTCATATTTTGCCGTACTTTTGCAATTTAAAAAATGTTTTGATGTGTAGGTATCAATTGTTCAAATGAATCTGAAAAAAAAGAGCTCGTCTGTTCAGCAGACCGAGAAATAATAATAAAAAAACGGGTTATTAATTCCCCACGAGACCGTTGGAATCCCATTGCATATTCTAGAATACATGAAGTAAGTGCTATCCCTTTGACGCTCAGTGGTTCCGCCTTGAAATCACCTTATTTCAGCGCTTTCACTGCTAGTCACAAAAAATATGGTTAAATGCTCCCAAACGATGAAAAAGTGCAGCCTTTGCCATCGATCCATTTTACTACCAAAAACATGGCGGTCGACCGAATCTCCCATCTTGTGTCACTGAACTCAAGAAGTATTCTGACACAGTTGGCTGCGCAGCCGGACATACATCTGTGTCCTAGAAATTCTTGAAATCTGTGGCGCCAGATGGACGATTCGATCGGCCGCCATGATTTTGGTAGTTAAACGGATTGATGGCAACGGCTGTACCTTTTCTGGATTAGGCGGTCTATACAGTTGGTCTTCTATATGGATTTCACAATTCTTGCTTTTCAAAGGGTTAAATTAGTTTAAAATATAATATACGTACGCATTTATGTGTCGAATTCTGTGACGTGAGTAATTTGTAATATTTCGACATTTTATATTTACTGATTTACAGATTATTAACCATTGTGAACCAAAATATCACACGAAGTGGACTGTCTATTATAGGAGTTCCAGTCGAGTTAAGCATTAGCTTTAAAAGTACTTGAAATATCTGAATAGGTTAGAATGAGATAGAATTAATCGACGAATAATACAGTAGATCCAATCGAGTTTTCAATTATGAATGTAAGTAACACTAGTGCAATTTGTTTTTTGCTTTTAAATGTGATAATTAATAAGATAATTAAAGACTGTTAAGTTCATTTAACTAGACAATTAGACATATCAAATTAGTTTTCTATTCTCTAATACCTGATGTGCACATAATTAGTAATAGCTTGCTTTTTTGTGTTTGTTTGCAGATCTAAATTTAACAGAAATAATTTGTTCGATAATTAATTTAATATAGGTAAAGCTGGAACACGATGCCCAATATCATTTCTTCATTCTGCAGAAAGTCATTTCAGTTGGTTTTCTACCTTCTTTGTACAGAAATTCTTGAAACTGAAAACTTCTTGAACAATTGTCACAATTTCTTGAACTCTCTGCATTTTAGTTGTTTTGAGTCTTAATACAGGTTTCCATGCAAAAGCTCTACTTTCTTCAAAACACAAGATATAAATAATAGTGAGATGACCTAGTTACCTAGAATTCTATGCCAAAATTACTCGAGTACGACCGAAAAGGTATTATTATTTCTCCGGTATAAAAGTTGAAAGAGTAAGACAAACAGATAAAAGAAATATTACCGGCAAAATTGCTTTATATACTCGTTATTTAATGAGAAGAATTTTAATAAGGTTCTCCTTTATGTGAATTATTCACATAGCAGAGATTTCTTTTTCCTCTCTCAAAAATATAAACTATAAAATATATATATATATATATATAATAGTAAAAAGGCTAAACTTACGAATCAAGGAATCATTCTACAGCAGTTTTTGTAGTATAAATAGACAACGAACACAAAATCTTATGCGAAACAGGAAGAATTAGATATATCCAGTAAATGGAAACCCAAATAATGGTAAAAAAGAAAAATAAAATAAAAATATATATTTATAAATGTACAAATATTCACAAAACTTGAAACTGCATACTCAGCTTTATAACTCAAGAGTTTATAAAGAATGTAACTTGGTTTTAGTGAGTAGGTCTTGGCAGAACAAGGGTTACGGCATCATCACAGCTATGCTTCAGGACTGCAATCGTTTATAGAAATGCAAATATTCTCGCGAGATTTCACCAGGACCATCTTGGCGATATATCTCGGTTGCTTATCAATTGAATTTCAGTAGCAGTTATAGTCCACAAGTACCACAGAAAGTGTCTGGACTTCTCTATCAACGGTGACACTGTACTTAACGCAATTATAAAGAAACAATTTTAAAAGTTTTTTGAGTGTCTTACGAAACTTCCTCTCAAATTACATGATTTCAAAAATAAGAAACTGTTTCTCAAGAAAGTTTTGTTAAAATCTTCTGGCATAGCTTTGAAAGTTTTCGAACATATCTACCTTGTGATATAAACAAAGAAAAAATATAGAGACGGAATATTTTGTTTAATAAAACGCAGACAGCGCAACACATTCTAAATTGCATCGAAACGATAACTGATTACGGTATTAATTTTTTCTCCTGAAAATAATCTCGAAAACCAATAAACTATATAACAATTCTAAAAATCCTGTTATCGGAAATCAATCTTTTTCTCCTTAACTTTGTCCAATTAGGAGAGAAAGTTTGGAACGAAATACTTGTAAAATGACATTTTTTTTTTTTCCCCGCATCTCACTTCATTAATAAAAGTTTTGTTCGGTCTAACTTATTTTCCAACAAAGTTAACCGACGCAGCGACGTGGGTTGTAACCAAATCTGAATTTCCCGTTCCTTTACTGAAAAGTGAATTATACGACAGAAAATTATTCTGCCCGTTTGATGGATCCGCCTAATAAATGTAATTTAATCTAGATGTGCGTAGATCTGAGTTTGATGTCACACCATTTGATAAGGAAATTTTCGTCAGACAGAATGTAGTGCGATAGATTAGAGGTAATTGAATATTCATAATTAGGTGAATGAGTGATTTTTCATGTTTTAGAAAGAAGCAATTTCCTTCTAAGTTTTCAGTCTCAAAACTGATAAGGAATATGTGAATGTGGACTGCAAATGTTATAAAAGTTTGATCACGTAATTGTGATTTCTTGTGGAATCTCGAGTTGCATTTACTTCTGATTGCCAAGATCGTGTTTGTACGTCTACTGAAATAGATGTAAATAAGTATATTTTTAATGACTATGTCATTTTATCTCTCACCCCCTATCATATGGTGATGCACGGATGAAGGCGGTGATCGTAAGGAGACGATGGTAGGTATGTAAATCGTTGTCACATTTGGTATGAACAATCGTGAAGAGCATCGCGTCACCGTATTAAAAATAAAGAAAATGTGTCGACATCCATAGTGCGTATTAAAGATATACGTCAGCGAAATGTAGCACTGTAGAAAGAAAATTTCAGTTAAAGCAACACCACATTCATTTCTCTTGAACGCCAGCAAGCTAAATCCGATTTCACGAGAATGCTGGGAATCATCACAGATAGCGGTACATCAAAGGAGGTTCACAAAAGAAAAGAAGGAGGTGGTCAACTAATTGTTGACCCATAATGTTGTTACGGAAAGACATCTGTCTTCCTAGCGCTCATTTTTTCTTTTTGAGGAGAGCACGCAGAAAACTGGAACACAAAGCACAAACTTTGCGAACAAAAATCAGTAAGTCGACTATAAATAATTGGCAGGACTCATCTCCATTTTAGTCATATCTTTTTATTTTTACACCATCTGAAGATCACAAAATTTCTGGATTATACATTTTGAAACTTTACAATACACCCTCAAATAAAAAAGGAAAACTGGGGAAGCATTCTTCTAAAACTTATTATGGCGTGCATGGCATTTCGTGCCTACGTTCCGGTGGCGAAGGTTCCCCACTTAAAAGTGAGGACCTCCCCACTCAAGTACCAACTCCGCAACTGCTAAAGAATCACCGTTAGACTATTGCTATAGAAAAAGGGAGCTCGATCTTTCTAGGACAAATTTTAGCAGGTGTTTTTCGAGCAATATGCTTCTTGCGCAGCAGAGGAAAACCGCAAACACATATGTTTCGGCGGAGCAGAGAAATAACCCAGCAAACACACACCTGCTGGCGGAGTACCTTGTCAGTGCCTTTCTGCCTTTACGTCCAGCACTGGCCCGGCACTGCAAAAAGTAACTGAATCGTACCAAAAGTGGTCGCCCGAGAAGTACCTTGCCAGAAGCCCGGGAAGGCAACGGCACTCTGCTGGCATACAGCATGTGCCGGCCGTTGCTCACAATAAAGGCACTGGCCCATGGAGTTTATAACACCCAAAATGAAACGGCCGGGTGCCGGCTATTATTAAAAATAAAGGCACTGGCCTGGTACCTTAATAGTGACTACAATATAATGGCACGGTACCGGATTAGTGCCTATTTACAGTAACGCTGCTATAATTAAAATATGAGCCAGTGGTGGTTCCGGGGCAAAAAAAAAAAAAAAAAAAAAAAGACATTGCTTAAGGGTAACATTTTAAGATAAAAAACTACATACATAAAAGATAAAAAAAAAAGCAAAAAAGTTTATCGTTTGCAAATTATGCTCGCCCAAAATTAGTGAATTGTGTGCAGTTTTCAAAAACTGCAATTTTCTTGCGAATTTTCAGTTGCAAAAGATACTTTTTTTATGAGAGAGGCGGTAACACATTTCAAAAACTACATAAAATCATTTGTAAACAGTTTAATTGCATTATCTCATAATTAGAGACATTTTATAAATGAGTTTTAATACTTTACGGTTGATATATGTATGTATATATAATATATATATATATGTATATATTTGTCAAAATCATATAGGATATGATAAATAAAGTTGCACTACATATATATATATATGGTTACACATAACTTTAAGAGTAACATTTTGCTTTATTGTACATTTTGTTTTGATCAAATGTTTTTTTTGATGTTAGCTATTCTGAAAACAAATTTCTATATACCTGTTGTACCTACATGACTCAAATTTTTTGAAGGAAAATACTGAGCCTATTATACACTATAATATGCAATGAGATTTTGTATATTAAAAACAGTGTAAGTAAAAATTTACCTGTTATTTTCTAATTAATCCAGGGCATTATCCTGTTAAATCCAAGGCATGCAAATGTGAACTAACAAGAACCTCACCGTTGAAATAGTGTTATTAAAGTATGTCTGTATTGTTAGTCTGGAACAGTTTAAAAATACCAACTAAACACTTTGGAAAGCTGTAAATCGATGAAACAAATAAAAACTTTAAAGCCTTGAGATCCGAAAAAAGAGCACTTTACAATTCACGAAATGAAGTTTCTATTTTTCAAGAGGGGTTGCCATTTCCGTTGGAATGTAATTCGCCAATTTTCAAAACATGACTGAAGCAGTAAATAGCTTGGCGACAGACCCCCCCCCACCACACCACTAATATTAACTCCGCGTTTCACAAACATTTTCTGCCAAATAAAAAGATAACAGTTCGATTTTTGCTGCCTTCATTGGAGATCGTTCCTCGGCAGAGAGAGAGATGGCTTATGAGGCCCCGTAAGGGAAATCGAAACTTAGAATAAAGAAAATATCATTCCTAAATGAACCCCATTGCGTTTCTATTTTTGACTATTACATGAAAATACTGGCTTAATTTCTAACAAAATAACTACAGGAGCTTAACGTAGAAAAAAGTCTCCAAATATGTTTTTCAGGAAAAGTTTAGCAAAATTGTAAAATATTAATATAAATTATAAAAATTTTAAGAATAAAATTCATAATTCTGTACATAGTGGGGGTTTCACTGTCGCTGTAGTAAACACTTTTATAGCATACTGAACTCGTTTGTATTATTTTAGTTTTTAGTAATAAAATATTTGAAGGCACAATATGAACTTCTCCCCTTACACCCCTCCCTCAAAAAAAAAAAAAAAAAAATCTTAGCAGTGACCCTTGCCTTTGGGTGCCCGGAACTTATATCCCCTAACACTTCTACACAGTATGAATGTGAAACAATATTATTTAATTAATAACGAAATTTTATGCCAACACTACCAAATATATACAGGCCCATTACTGCCAAATAGTGCTGGTCCGGTACATTGTAAGCAGTACCACGCCGTTAACTTTTCTGTGCATGTCATAGACACATGGCAGTTCGCCGTTACCAGTTATGTACTGGCGAATATGCACTTTTCAGACACTGGCACTCCAGTGACTTCCAGACGATGGCAATGTACCATGCTCCCGGTAGACGGCACTTTGCCAGCACGACGGGTACCCGGGCGGCATTTTGCGGGCAGCAGTGTGTTTGCTGGGAAGCAAGGGAGAGGTGTTGTTATTATTGTTCTTTTAGCCGGCGTCAACTGTTATTTTATTTCAAAGCAGCTGATAAGAGGGAAATGCTTTAGAAGTACGTTAATGCGCTGTTATTGAGAAGGCCAAGAGGAAAATTGAAAGCTTTAAAAGATAGTTATTATTGAAAACTTTTAAATTAACTTTAGAATAGATTAATAGTTTAAATTTAGACAATATTAATTAGGATTTGTATTAATAATTTTTCATTAAAAAATATGCACGTTGTGTCAACGTGACACCCCCTTTATTGAAAATTGTCCAAAAAATGTGCCCCAAAAAAGCGACATAATTTTACATATATTTGAATACTATTAGTTCACAACAGCTTTAATCTATTGTTACACTATTTCGTAAGCTATAGAATAGGCATCCCATGTATTTTTCTGTAAATAGGTTACAATCCTAAAAATTTCAACCTAGGGCTACCAGGCGAAATGCACGAGAGGTAAAATGACATAGTCAATTAATATCATTTTAATGTGGCAATAATGAAACTAAAAAATTAGGGCGGTTCAGGGGGATCACCCCCTGACAAGGCTCGAACAGCCGAGTTATAATTTATATACAATACTTTTAAGATATTTTGGCATCATTAGCTAATCATCAACAATGAAAATCATGCCTCTTGAAATCAGTTGTAAAATCAACGTTTTAGTGTTTAAAAGTACTTTGCTATCACTGGAAAATTCAATTTGTACAATTTTGCTTATTTTGGGTGCTATGTGTTAAAATTGTCTGTATGTGTGAGACCTATATACAGGAACAGGGGCGTAGCCAGAAATTTTTCATGGGGGGGGGGGGTTACGACTACTACAACTCATATATATGTTTACATATGTGTGATAATGTAATGAAGTATATACATTTTGTATGGCAAAAAATTTCTCATGGGGGGGGGGGTTAGGACCACCCTAACCCCCCCCCCTTGGCTACGCCTCTGTACAGGAAACATGAATGGAAAAAAATAATACTTTGGTAAAAAGACAAAATTGCACTAACCCGCCGCTGTCACGAAAGGTTCACATATTTGACTTTTGTGAAATAAAACTTGTAACATTTCTTTCTCCAATAAAATCAACTTTGTTGCTGTATTGGTAATGCATATTTTTTGTAAGCCCTCCCTGGGATCCATGCAGACGAAATTTAGGTCAGTGTTTGGCTCCTTCACAGAAATACAATCGATTTATATATTCCTTCATCGGCATTTAATAGTATATTTTAATTTGTTTTGTGAATTATTTTAAGGAAAAAAGTGACTTTTACAAAAATTGGTATGAAAATTCTCAAAAACAGATGTTGAAATTCACAAAAATGGGAACCTAGAAAAAAATCCTGGATCCACCCCTGCTTCCAAACCCGTGAGGAAATAGTGACGAACCCTGTATATTCAAAATTTACCTCCTGGCTTAACTTTTTTGCAATTATTTTAAGGCTGTTAATTTTATAACTAGCCGCCTCCGGTGACCAGTTGGTTCGCCATCTTAATAAATCTTGTTCGGAGAGAATCCTGTTCCTCACCGGCTTCCTTGGCACTGAAATCTCTCAGATTCTGAATGGAATTTAAAATTAAGATGGTTAAAAACAAGAGCGGCCCTAAGGTAAGTGGAGCCCCCAGCTAGTATAAAAAAGGACGCTCCCTTTTATGCTCTACTTAGTTTTTGTGTTCGAAATGACGCCCTTCGAAGCCGGTTCCCAGATGTGATGCTTACTGTTTCGGGCCGTCCCTGGTTGCAAAAATAAGATGGCTAAATGATAAAAAGTTACAAAAAGGAACAAATTATTTTCGTCCTATATTAATTCTGAAGAGCTTATGGATATATTGGCCTTTATCAAAAAACGCAAAGGGGGAAAAAAAAAGTAAGAAAAACTGAAACACTTTCAGATTTTAAAGGCGCACTAAAGTGCTATATATTAAAAGCGTACTACAATCCATGGGTCTTCCTTATTTTCGTTCTTTGTTTTATTAAGTTGGAAAGTATATCATTATTCATGAGTGTGATTAAACAAAATTAAAATGGATATTTCTAACGTCCTTTTCCTGGATGTAATACATTAGAAACAGATGGAGAAAAGTTGCGCAGAAAAATGCACAATTACAACTGAATGAAAATTTCAAAAACTTATTCTCAGTTGCATTCAGGAGATAATAAAATTATGATAAATTGCGCCAAGCGTTAGAATCATCGCCTCAAAATCGCGCATCAACCATTTTATTTTTCACCCAATTAAAAAGTTGCACCTTTTAGTCTCGGAAAATTTTCAGATCCTATTTTTCTTTCGAGTATAAAACATTTCATTCCCGCTCTGATTTCACATGCACACGATATTTTAATTAAAATACAACCTTACAAATAATCTAAACAAAAAAATCGTCATTCTTTTATTTTTACTTCAAGAGTCTCAATCATTTAATAAACATGCCAAATATGGCAACCTAGATATGCTTAAATTCTCACTCATTCCACTGCGGAGTTACGATGGCGAAATGGCGAAGCGAAAAAAATGAGCCATTTGAGAGACGTTTTTTTGTCTATATCTCCTAAAATAATTCGAATTTTGAAAAAATCGCTTCGAAGTATGTCGGGACCCGTCCTGGAGAATTTCCATACAAAATTTGGTAGGTCTATGATCACCCGTTTCGGAGCTACGCGAGACACAGACAAACAAACTAATTACGGACAATTTACACATTGCTTTATTTATTTAGATTCTAACTTTGAACTGCTTTTAAAAAATCCGATTTAGCCATGTCTCATCAAAAGATGTACTGTACACAGAAAAGTGCCAACAGGGGGGGCAGGGGGGTTTATCGCCCCCTCTGTAAATGAGTAGAAGGGGCGAACTATATAATTCGCCCCCTCTGTATTTTAGCCCCCTCAATATGTATACGCCCCCTCAATAGTTTGCTTACAATAGTTTTCTTCTTCAGGATGGGCGGGAGCAATTTTTCCAGCCCTTTCCCACAAGAAAACGTTTATTTAAAAAAACTAATGAGGCATAAACGAAAATTTTACTAGCTCAAACAGAAGGGGGGGGGGGCGAAATAGCTGCCACCACCCATCTCCTTCCGCACGAAGAAAACTGTTATTTTAAGCAAACTATTGAGATGCAAACAAAAAAAAATCGGTAAATTAATTAGTTTACATGAAACTGATACAGGAAATTTGACTTACACTCGAATACTTTTTTGAGAGGGTGTACAGACGAGGTTGAAAAGGTTGAAGCCGATCATTTATAAAAATTGTCGGAGGGGGGGGGGGCAAAATAGCTGCCCTGTCCCTGAAGAAAATGATTATTGTAATTGAGCTATAGAAGTACAAACAAAAATTTTCCTGGTACCAAGGTTGACACCTTCTATTTTAAAAACATTTGTTGGTGGAGGGGAGGGGGGATCAGGGACTGGCGAAATAACTGCCCCTCCCTCCCGATGTCGGAAAAAATCGTTCGCCTCCCCCCCCCCCCCCACTTTCCAAGACGTTGGCACGTCCCTGACTGTACACGAGCGAAATTTGTGAACGACCTAGGAAAAAATCTTAAGCATTGCTTCGGTCAATTTTGCAATACAATTTTCGTGCATAAGAATGATTTCTGTAAGTTGCGTGAAACCTATAGGTATAGAGGCATTTTCTTAATAAAAGTCGATGACTATCGTACCGGGGCATAATATTTCTGCGTCCCACAGTGGTCTGGGCGTCTGATAAACTCCTTTCCCATAAGAACACGGCAAGTGAAGCAGCATCCGGCTTGGCCACTGCTCGGGAGGGTCAACTTCCCCTCGGCTCAACTTCTGTGGGCCCGTGTTCGCTAATGGGAGCTGGTACACGTAAAATTCGTCATGGCTCCAATGTCCTCCAAGATGTTAAGCGATACCTCTGGGGGTGCCGATTTCAGGGGGTCAGTCCGTCCTCTGCAATTTGTTCAAAATTAGGGGACCGAGCTTAGGAAGTCCGAGCTGAGTCGGACTTCCTTCCACTGGGGCTCATTAAAATGGAAGCCGCCCCTTCCGCCCATCGCCTGCCTATATGGGGAATCTCGCCCCGCCCCGTGGTTGCCAAAGGGCGTTAGCAACAACAACGACAACATATTTCTGTACCCTATGGCGCATGCGCGTGAAGAACATGGCTAAGCATTACCCGCCTTGGTCCATGTAGGTTCTTTTGCGATTGAGTTTACTTTACTGATAATATTGTACAGTGCAATTTTGTTTAGAAGCAGCAGGATTTTTTTCGAGCACTTAACATCATTGATTTGTTTATAAAGCTGTCCAAAAGTTCTTTGATGCTTGCAGTTTTTAACAGCCTTAAATCGTCAATCTTGAAAGCGTTTAAAGGACATCGTTCGATATTCTAAGCGCGTTTGCATTTCGATTATAGGACATACACAAAAACTCATAGGAATAACGCCTTTGATTAAATGTCGATTTAGTAAATGTGACGTTCTTTATCAAAACAGTAAAAGTGCTTATCAACGCATCCTTTGCAGTCAAGCTTTGCCGAACCTGTTTCTGTCAAAGATTTCCCTGAACTTGCTAACTATTTCGCTGCAATCGAATGATTAAATTCTATTTTCTGGAATTTGTAAGCTTTTCCGAATCAGAGAAAAAATTGAAACGATTTGCGTAGTTTTATTTCTGGACATTTAGAGTAAGATATCATGAAGTTACCCAATGCGTATCTTGTGCAATTGTTGTAAATGAGAATGTATTACTATGATTTTCTTACTTTTTTCTTGTTCCGAAATGCAGCTCTTCCCCCCCCCCTTTTTTTTTCTTATTTCGTAGAAAAAGGAATTTACTGCTGCTGAAGAAGGGTAGACCCTTTGTACCACCTGAACATGTCTCGACCTTCTTTTTTTTTAATGCATGTCACTCTTTATTTGTTTGCTTATTGTTTCAGGTAGTGGCAGTTATTTTTCAACGAGTTTTTTTAATAATAATAAAGAACCTAATTGCAAACGGTATAAAAAAAGATTTTTCCAAGGTATTTTTTTCAGGTGATTGTTGTTATAGCTTATATAAAATAGACCCTCTCCTAAAAAAATGCTGTGCGAGTCCCTGATAGCACACAGTAGCCGTTTTATTTAATACCATGCATTTAAAAGCAAATATAATTTATTTAAAGGCTCAGTTAAGACAATTTTTGATCTTTTTACAAAAATTCTATCAATAAATTTCATACTTAAATACATTAATCAAAAGCCCTTTTTTTAATTAAAAACTATGCATATATTTTTTATTTTATCCAATAACATTCTGACTGAATTTATTAGAAAGTGCTTATAGAAAGGTGATTTAAATACAATTTAATGATGATTCGGAAAGCTATTGTTATTGATCTCTTTACTTTTATTTTTTAGTTTGAAACAATATTTTGAAACTTACTTTAGTTTGAAACAATAACGTGTGCATATCAAGGAGTCGATGCACACGAAAATTGGGTCCGTTTGGCGGCTGCCTCACAAAGTTACAATCGGTTAGAACGGCCCCCTTCACAAAAATGCTATAGATTAAAACGGTCTCTTCACAAAAATACAATCGATTAAAATGGACCATCACTGGCATTTTACTCTATATTTTAATCTGTTTTATCAATTATTTTAACAAAAAATACTTTTATTAAAAATTGGTATGAATATTTTCAAAAATAAATCTTGAAATT
Organism: Cheiracanthium punctorium; assembly: GCA_038373885.1. Classification (NCBI taxonomy): domain Eukaryota; kingdom Metazoa; phylum Arthropoda; class Arachnida; order Araneae; family Cheiracanthiidae; genus Cheiracanthium; species Cheiracanthium punctorium. Next base: position 137,729 of record JAWZYV010012701.1, on the reverse strand, counting down.
CACTAAAATAAGCAATTTTCACAAAAATGGGACCTATTTTAAAAAATTCTCGGTTCGAACCCTGGTTTCCTTCACATATTAGACAGTTTTTATTTGAATAAAATGTTTTAAACTTACATGTTTCGTTAGTCACAAAATATATTAAATCGTTTTTTTTTCTCAGAGTTCATCTAAAATATAAAGCGAAAATACATTAAAGTTTTCTTTTCAAAATATGTATAGATTTGCTTTCAAATTTTGATAAGGTCTCCAAAGGCCTCTTTGAAACTTTTGTTCTGCATTGCACGAAATAAATAAATTTTGAATTTCAATGGAACCATTAACTCGGAATCACACCGCAGGCATTGAAAATATTTATAATGCACGAAATTTATTAGTTTAGTATTACAGTTAAATAATCTTAAAGTATTTCTAATAAGCTGCAGGAAAACAAGAACATGAAATTTCCGTATGGTTCGCATTATTATCGATGAATAGAACTTCATAATTGATGTTCACGGTTCTTAAATAAACTCTACTCTCTTAAAAATTTAGAGTGACATTGTCACTCTTACAAAAAGTCACCGGCAAATGATCCCAGATAGAGTGAGATAAGAGTGAGAAAACTGCATTATGACTCTTCATCGATAGGATTCTGTCACCCTAACTGCAAGAGTGAGACAATGTCACTCTTAGAGTAAGGGTGAAGGCGCTATCTGCTCACTCTAGTGAGAGAGTCACCACATTTCCCATGATGCGTTCACTTCAGCAGGAGTGAGTGCGTTGCTTCCACACTCAAACGACGCCATATTGGAATTGGACTGCAGTTGCGAAGTACCAACTGCATACAAGTAATGGAATACTTTTAGCAAACACAAGTAAGTAAAACCTTATAACTTTTCAATTATTGTAAATGTTAGTTTAAAATTTGATAATTCACAACATATAAGATACATTGATTCAGTGTCGGATCCATTAGGACTCCAGCTCTTCCGACAGACATTGCTTTGGTTAGGGTTAACATTTTGCTTTACTATACATTTTGTTTTTAAGACTTAAACAAGCCTGCTTCTTTTAATTTTATACCCTTCCGAGAAATTGATCTTTGGATCCGCCTCTATACTTGATCGTAGTATGTTATTTATGCTTATATAGCTGAAATCTTGCATTCGTTTTTTGTTTCTGTATATAATATTTGAGCATGTTTTGATGCGTGTTTGTAAATCGGTGGTGCAGTCAGGATTTTATTTCGGGGGTGGAGAGGGCTCTAACCTGTGTATCAAATTGTAAGCAAGCTGTTTCAACTGTAGCCTCAGTATCAAATTTTAAACTAAGTAAAGGGTCAGATTTTTAGGAAGGATACGCGCCTGTTGCAAATAGTATAAACAAAATTTTAAATCAAAAGCAGAAAATAATGATCAATTATATATTGTATGCAAATTATATTGAAATAAATTACAACCGTGGGAAAAAAATATTTTGTGATTAAATTTCAATATGTCTATGTGCATCACTTTATCTTATTGCACACTCTAGCACAGATTCACGCTTAGACTATACATATATACGTTGTTAGATCAAAATAACCGCTCTGTTGTTGTGGTGTAATATTTCCCTCTCCACTTTTTACACATACACAAACCTCTCTCTCATATGGTAAAGTGGATAATTTACGATCGAACACCCTAGATGGCCTCAGGAAAGTCCACTTTTAAATCAGGGAAACCAGCTGAAAGTAGCAGGTGATTCAGAATGTGTGAGCTTTCATTAGTAGTACGAAAAACACAAGGGATAATATGCTGGTAAACTGATTCAACGCGGAAAAAAAGTTATTGTTTTTGGTGTTAAATGCGAGATTTTTGGAATTGAAAAGTTTGTATACTGTTTAAGGATAATTCAATAGTATAGTAACGGATAAGTTTAATATTACTGGTAATAAAGGTAAGTGTTACAATATTAAATTTAGTAATACAGTATTAATTTTAGAGCCTTGCAGATTTTGGTTTGGTAGATTTTATGTCTTCTGTTGTGTATCAATATTGGTAAATAAAATTCTCAAATTGGTAAAACTTACCTTTTAGCCTAGATACCAATTCAAAATAATGCTAATTTTTTTCTATTGAATTTAATTAACATATGAAATATATCCACAATATTGGCTATATACTGGAAATGTTTCTGAAGTAATTCCATTACTGATAAAGTTTTTAATAGTAGCAAGTTAGTAGTTAGCCCAAATATCTTTACAATGTGTTCACAATATTAAGTAAAAATTCGAAATATTTATAATGTATTCTTAATATTGACAAGTAATTTTTAAAAATATTTTTATACCATTTTATTATTTTTCTAATGCTAATATACTCAATCCTTCACATTGTTATTATATTGGAAATAAAAACTAATATTGGTAAAAATTAGCAACATTTATCCATTATATTGTCCATGTTAATGAATTAAATTAAATATATTTAAAATGTATCCACACAGTATTGTGTGTATATTATAAATTTCCCTCATATTGTACTAACAAATATTTTTATTGTGTCAGCATCTTAATATAACAGTAATGGTGAATTAAGACTGTTTATCTACTGTGCATTATTTCACAATTTAAAATCTGATAAATAATTTTAGGTGCATTTATGTACAAATTGCTGAAAAATATATTTTAATAATTAAGTCAAATACTACTGAAAATCCTGTGATGATAAGACCATGATTATCACAGGAGCAAGGAGGGCACATGCCCCAGACACCCCATTTTAAGGGGTCCTTAAATTTTTTCAGAATATGAATTTAGTTTATTAAATTTTCATTCTAAGATACTAAAGCCTGGTTTTTTTTTTTCTAAAAGTTGGATGTGTGTGTGGCAAAATAGATCCCAAATGGATGAGCCGATTTTAATGTAGTTTGTTTTATTTTAAAGATGGTATAATCAGAACGGTTCTTCATTGTATTTGATAATATTCACTTCATCTATTCCCCTTAAATAAAGCTTACTTTACACTTGTTCAGTCTAAGACAATTCAAATAATATTGTTGACATTCAATTAATTTTGATTGCTGAATTATTTCTGTAATGTTATGGAAAAAGCCATGCTTTGAGTTGCATTTTTTTTAAGACTTCATTTTTAATAAAGGTTATTTCACATATTGCATAGGAAATGTTCATAAACTTAAAATTTATCTAGCATATTTCATTTTAAATTCATTTAATCAGAACATATCTTTGCAGATTGAAAAAACATACTTAAGTGGGGGGGGGGGAGTGAGTTTGGCTTAGGGACGTATCTAAACCTTAAAAATTTCAAGCTGAACTTTCAAAATTACCCACGAATATGTAACTTTCTCCATTTCTTATGTTTACTTATTTCGAGGGTGTCTGAAGCCCCACCAGTCACCCTCTGGCCAAGGACGTACCCAGGAAGGGGGGTGGGGGTCTGTAACACCTCCGAAATTTCAGTTTTTATTAACAAAGCAATAATGGTGAAGTCTTTTTGTGAAAATTTCTGCCTTTTTCATCGTTTGGACCCCCTCCGAAATTTTTGGACACTCCCAGAATTTTTTTTGGGGTATGTCCCTGCCCCTGCTCTCCTCTCCTAGGGGGGGAGCAAGTTCCCTACCTTGAGCCCCCCCCCCTTATGGGTGCCCATATCATTAATGTTATATTTTTCAAGTATTTAATATTATTCTGTGGTTTTCTGAACTTGCAGGTAGCAGAACAGATTTCATTATTTATTGACATTGTTGAGAAAGCAGACAGCATGGATTTCAGAGTTTGGGTCTTCTACTGGGTATCATTAAGGGTAAATAAATTTATGATATTGGTAAAATTTACTTAAAAATTCAAAATAATTTTAATCCTTTTTCTACTGAATTTAAATGAAATGTATCTGCAATATTGCCTATATTTTGGAAGTAGTTCTGAAGTAGTTCCATTACCAATAAACTTTCAAATAGCACCTCACAGGATTGTATAACATTGAAAACCCAAACCAGTATTTTTACATAGCAGCAAGTTAATATTTAGCCCAAATGTATTTAAAATGTATACACAATATTAGGTAAACATTGGTAATATTTCTAATGTATTCCTAATATTGACAAGTAATTAATTTTATAGTATTTTTATTTTTTCATATTCATATACTTAATTATTCAATATTATCATTAAATTAGAAATAAATACTAATGTAAATTGTAGCAAATTAATATTTACCCATTATATTGTCAATCTTAATGAATTTAAATTAAATTTATTTAAAATGTATCCACAATATTGGGTGTATATTTCAAATATTCCTCATATATATTGCACAAGTATATATTTTTGATATGTTAGCATCTTAATATATTATTACTTGCGAATTATCACTGTTTATCTGTTACACATTATTTTAGCATTTAAAATCTGAAATAATTTTAAATGCATTCATATACAAATTTCTGAAAAATATATCTTAATAAATAAGTCAAATATTACTGAAAAATTTAATGTAATATGATTGTTCCCTGATTATCATGGGCAAACGGGTAAATACTGTGGAAAATACAGAAAGACAATTGTCAGAGTCGGTGAAGAAACAAAATGTAAGGGGGCCCCCATTTAGACCCATACTTCTGACTCAAGCGACTTTATGTCATAATTGCTGCCTGGATTTGAGAACGGGGGGGGGGGGACTGAAGCCCTATAGCCACTCATCCCATTACCCCTCGATCTACCACCGAATCATTTGTTCTTGTGATAATGTTTAAATGTAAATTTTAACTGAAGACTCCTACCTTGGGTGGTCATTAGTTAAATATATATAAATTGATAAAAAATGAATATTCATAAAAATTGGTTGCTTTAGAAAACGAAACTTTTAGAATGTTTTTTATGTACTGAATACTCATTTTCTTGAAATATAGGAGAGTTAATAACAGCGATGACTGGGTGATTTTTCACGAACCTTTGATAAGGGTGAATACTACTTTGGATGTCTTTAGATATAAGTATGTATTTATTTTTAATTATTTACTGTTTCAGTGTATTTTTAAATTTGGGAGTTAATTTTATATTCATATCATATGTTATAAATGTTCCTTATACACATGTCTGTGTGAATTTTATATTATTATTATTATTTGCATTGCAAAGCATCCCATTTTAGAAGAATGTATATCTTAAGCACTGAATCACATGGGTAGTAGATTTCTCACAAAAATTGTGTTTCATTAAGTGTCTCACTGAGTAGAAACAAAATGTTTCAATCAAGTTATTATTATTTTATTTTTTTTACAAGAAATAATGCAATTTCTGAACAGGTTTTAAAAGAATTCAACTATGTCAGAATAAAAACTTAGTCAGAAATTTGAAAATTCAGAATTTCTCTTCACAAGCTGTATTTATGGCAATAAAAATGGTTAATTTATAGAAGTGAAATACTCAGAGAAAAATTTATAACATATTGTATTGTCCAAAATAGAGGGAGAATTAGCCATCAGATACAGTTTCCACTTTCGTGAATTTCTCCCTAAAAATGGGATAAGACCTGCAGTTTTGTTGTTCTATAAAAGTTCATCATGCTGTCTATGAAGAAGCATTCTGAATTATACCGAGTTTTTGAGAAGCCTGTCTTTAAAGCTTGCAGAGCCAAGTGATGAATAAAATATGTTACAAGAAAAACTGATTGATTTTGGCTGTTTATCACTTTATTATCTTTTTATTTTCTAGTACTCTGAACTGGTTCTGTGGAAAACCATTGAATTTTTGTCAGTGGCATGCTGTAAAAGAGAAGAAACTATTGGCATTATAAGTGGTATTCATATTTTTGTTTTATTTGTTTATTTATTCTTTAAATGTTCTTAATTACTAGTTCAAAGTCTGCATACTTTTGATCTCTGCGGTCTAATTTTTTCAAAGCTTGTATCGCATAATTTCATAATTGTCAATAACTTTTTTTTTTTTTTTTTTTTTGAGATGTTTACTTTTTTGTTTAGTTTATTTTTTTCTTATTTTCCAAATTGATTTATATGTTTTTTTTTTTTTTTTTAGTTTTTTTTCCCCTAAAGTGATGTTACTTTGGGGCAGTTAGTGACTATGTATTAAATTTTATAAATTTCATGTAAATTGAGAAAGTTATTAGGGCTGTTCTTAAAAGAAAAAAAAGTATAACTTTTGGTAAAGTTACATCAATGAGTAAAACAATAAATATTTATACAGTAAAATTCAATGTGGTATTCTTTATTAAAGCATTTGACCCAGGCAACTCTTTAGTATATCATTTTATGTTATGCTATATTCTGTCATTTATTTAATCTCTATTATATGTAAATTTTTTATGTCAAGTTGCATATTTGACACCAAGTTAATAAATTGCTTGCAAAATCAAGTCTTATTTGCAACATTTTATGAAGTAACAATGAAATAAAGTATAAAAATCAATTTTTAGTCCCTTCAGATTAATTTTTTTAACTCTGCACCCTCACTACCTCTTAAAAATATGTTGTAAGTAAAACCTTGAAACTCCTGTAACTTTTATTATTATTATTATTATTATTATTATTAATGTTGTCACTGCTGTTGTTGTTTAAAATGTAAACTGTAAAATGCTACTTTCAGAGATGAGATTTAAGAATTTAGTTTAATATTCAGACCTTTTTCAATGTTTATAAAGAATTCAGTTTTTTCATTTTTTTCAAAAATTTTCTGATTTTTCAGTAAGGCAAAATTGTATATAAGTAAGATAGATTTAGTATCAATAAAAATTAAAATATTTATTGCTCTTGAAATTCATAAGTATAGTTGCTCAAAAGTTGTTTGGACATTCTTTCAGACTTTTTTTCCTTTTTTGTTAATCTCATATCTGTACTTTGGTACAAACCAAATCGAAAACTAGCCTACCAGTTTTGACACCATATTACATGTACCACCATTAGTGGTAAAAACAGATGAAATATATTATTTTTTAATTTTACTAATACAATATGTAAATGTAAACTTTACTTCCTTAGTAAATTCAGATTTTTTAAGCCTGCAGTATTAACAAAGTGCAATAACCTTGTCAGTGTTCACATGTTGTCATATGTATATTTGAATATTACTCAAAAATATCTTTAGTCTAGTTTTTAACTGACTTCAAGAAGATCTAGGTTATTAATTGGGGTCAGTACTCGGAGGTGTAGCAAGAATTTTCAGTGTCCGAGAACAAATTTGCATCACTTCTTGTTTACCAAAATGTGCTGGAAAAAGTTTTATATACAAATTGGTGCCTTTTGGATCCTATGCCCTGGGACAAATGTCCCCCTCTAGCTACACTTCTGAGCACTGAATCCTTGTAATTTACCAGACTGGGTATGAAAAGTATTTTCAAACTTCCGTTTAATTATTTATTTCTTTTGTTTATCTTCCACATATAGATGTGATCTTTGCTAAGAATGTTGTTATTTGATGATATTTTACTTGCTGTGCATGAAAAGTTTTTATTGCAAAGTTATCACTTTATTTTTTACTCAATTTTTGATGTACCTAAAATATATTACAAGTCCTGAATATTTTCTATTTTTTAATTGATTGTAATAATTTGCAAATTTAACTCACCAATAGTAAGTAATGTGTTTAATATTTTGTCACTATTAGTTTGATGTTTGTTATTACGCACAGGTTACTGTGATTCAGGGATAATTTTATTCCAAATTGCTTTGATAAGGGATTTTCGCTTCAATACTGTCCCCAATTATTCTTTTCTGTGTTACCTCAGAGGATTTACCTCACAAAATAAAATTTTGTGAAGTAAATCCTACAATGTGTTCCTTACTTTTAATAAAGTATTTTGTGCTCTCAATCACTTTGCATATCAGTATATTCTAATATTAATAGAACATAGAGAACAGATTATTTTATAAAACAGTACAAGCATTTCTTATCTGTAAAATTAAAGTTTTTTTTCTTTTATTTTTTGCAGGTAAAAAAATAGATTTTTTTTTTTTTTTTTGAGCTGCTATATTTAAGTTTTATTGCAGTTTTTTTTCCATTTGCTTTTATGTTCAGTGGCAAAATTAAAATGTAAAAGGCAGCTTAAATTCTACATCTTTATTTTATTCATTTATTCTTAATTTGTACAATTTTAACAGTAGGAACCCTGTTTCCCTTCCCTCTCTTACTCAGAAGGTTACAGTATATGTAAATGTTACTTGAAAGTATTTATTATTACCATACATAAATATGGTAATATGAAAAATGGTAATAAGAAAGTATTTATTATTACCATTTTTCGGTATGCTTTTGTGCTGTTCCAAAATTGTATTTAACCTGCTCCTAAAGGTGTTCCAAAATGTATGTAGATTTGCAGACTTTTTATTATAAAGTTATCCTCCGATTTTAGTGAAACTATAAACAAAATGTTTTCTGAATCAAATGAAAAGATCTGCTGACTTATTCCTCTGTAAATTCATCACCTAGTTGAAAGTGTTAAGCTGTGCTTTAGTTGGAGATTTAAATTTGACACTAATCCATGTACACACAAAACTAATTTTAACTAATTTTATTTTGTATGTATTTAACATAGATCTAGTTTATGCTCTAGTATATTCTAGCTGCCAACTCTTTCTGATTTTGAGCCTTTCTTCAGTCTTATTCAAATTATGGGGAGGGGGGAGGGTACCCTTTTTTTATTAGGATAGAATAGCAGTTATGTTTTAACTTTTAATTCTGTAATTACTTGTTGAAGTCATAATTTTTATCTTCCAGATGCTGTTAGAAGAATCCCTGAATGTGAAATAGTATTGAAGTACTCATATTGAATCCAGTGATTGTATTTTATATAAATGTAACAATGTAATACAATTAAACCAAATTTGTAATAATTTGTTGTGTGTTCACTGCCATTGCTTTTATAATTCATTCAAACCTGCATGAGTCTCAATAAGAGATATCTTCCACTTTTTTCAATTCGTAGGCTATTTTTTACTTCTGCAGTTCTGTAATAGTTTAAATTTTTTTTTAAATTTAGAACGCATCGTAAACTAAAATTTGCTAGGCTGAAGACTACTCTGGACTTGGAAGTTCCATTACTCATGTTTTTATTAAGACTTTGCTTATATATTTTTATTAACTGTTTTTTCTTTCTTTTTTTTTTTTGGCCCTCGTATTAATTGAACTTTGTTCTAACATACTAATGAGTTTTTCTGGCTTTACTTTCATTTATTGTTCTAAATCTGTTTTCAATAGTATAATAATTCTTGCATAAAATCTATATTAAAAGAATTTTTTTTTCAATTTGAAGTTTTTAAAAGATTAAGTAATTTGTAGCTATTTTGCTGTAAAAGTGAAATTGAAATAAATAAAATCACACTTAAAAATAAATAAAGAAATGAATGTGTATATATATTAAAAAATTAAGAAATGGCTTTTATTTTGAAGTATGTATAAATTATGTTCAGAACAGGAATTTGGTTTTGTAAGAGGTGAAAAAAAAATCTTTTTCTGTGAATCACCACCCTCCCCCCTCACCCAGACATTATCTATGGAGGTTAATGTGGTTCACCCTCATGCTCTAAACTTCAATTATTTCTTTGCGTTATGGCAAGTCTACAAGAGGGGTGTCTTCTTGGGGGGCTGACTTGGGTGGTGAACTTTTTAAGGATTCTAACCTGTATTCTTGCTCATGCCTCTAAACCTTAAATAATGGTTTTTGGACAAGACAAAAATGTTGGGGGGATTCAACAAAATGGGCATTGTTGGGGAATTATGAAATAATTGGTTTTGATTTATATTATTTATGTATTGGCCTGCACAAAAATATTTCTTTACCCCTTTTCACAAAAAAAGAAATCAATCAATATAAAGTAGTTTCCATTTTAGAAATATTTTATTCCTTTTTCTGGGGGGAGGGGGAAGAATAGAAAAATAGGTATTCTCTTAAATTTCCAAACATGATATGTACATTAACAGAGGTTATCAGCAGATATATTTATATTTTTGATTTACCCAACAATTAGTTTATTTATTTAATTTTTTTTTTTTTTTTTTTTTTTTTTTGGTTTACAATTAAAGGATAGCTATTACTCTTTTAACTTATTTTCGTGTTTCATAATTCTTGTATTTGTTCGTATAAATGACTGAAATTTAATTTCAAATAATTTCTTTTCGATAACAATTCAATCCTGTTCATTTCTTATTTATTTAAATTTAAAAAAAAGACTTGTTAATTGTAATAAAGTTGAAAAGAAAGTTTGAATAAATTATGCTTAAAATAAAACCTATTTAAAAATCAAAATTATTAGTATTCTTTTGATTTTATATAAATATCTTATCATGAACTATTTTTATTGTTTTGTTAATACTGTTGTAAGTGAAAGTTGTTCTGAAATGTACCATAGGTAAAAAATAAGCTTTCAGGGATTTTTTATTTCAGCAGGAGAAAAGGTAACATTGAACATATCAAATATTTCTGCACACTGTTGAGTAATGTAGATGTCCGAAACTCTTATTTCTATTCTTGTTTGATCACAGATTACCTCAAATGAAGTTATAGTACTGCAGACAAAGAAAATTCTTATAAATCTCCTGCCGATGGATTTTACATAGCTCAATGGCTATACAGATCACCTCCAAGCATTTTGAAACTTTCACTTCTATTCCTGTTACGTTTTGACTAACCAAACAAAACATAAACTGTTAACGAATTCTGTAACTAAATAGATCTAGAAGTTATGGAGGTTTGTTTTAGTAACCATGTGGAACTCTTGGGGGTACCTTTTAGTGATGCCATCATCTGATTATTAAAATGAAATTCTGTACTCCTTCTTAATCTGTTTAATTTCAGAATAGGCTGTTATTTTAAATACTGTATGTTTTGTGTCAACTGTCCACATTTCACTCACTGGAATGAAAGCAAGAATCTAAAAATGCATGGGGTCAGATATTACTTGTACCATTGAGCTACGTAAAATTTATTTTCCAGCTGTTATGGATCATTCTGATCATGACAATAATCCAAGATAGCCCAGAAATAGATATCTAAGAAGTTCTGGATATGAAATAAGTATCAATTTCTGATCTTTGGATATTTTGAATATGAAATAGATAGCCATTTTTGGGATATTTGAGATCTTCTGGAAGTTTAAGTATTATAACTATGCTACATATATACATATACCTGTATGTTATAGATGTTATTTACTCATTAGAGAGATCACACCTAAAATTTCTAATAGAGAAATCTATTTTATGTTGGACTTCTAATAGATATACCCAATATCCATCTATGATGTATTAAAGATTGCCTATGGACAAACTTGGGGGGGGGGGAGGTAAATGCGGCAAAAATATTTACTTGTACGATATGAAGAATATTTTCAAGGCGCTCGATATTGCAGATACATTTTAAATATATTTAATTTAAATTCAATAGCAGCAAAGTTTTATAATTTTTACAATATAAAGGTTAAATATCAACTTTCTACTTTTTACCAATACTAGCTTTATTCCCAGTGTAATATTGAGTAAATATTAACCAAAAAAATTAAAAATGGTATAAAGTTATGTTAAAGTAATTACTTATCCATATTGAATATATTTCCAATGTATATCAAATACTATAAATGCATTTTAAATATATCTGAGGCAAATATTAACTTTCCTACTTTGTACGAAGTTACATTTGATACATTTGACGAAGTTACAGTTGATCTTTGTTTTCAATTTTTTTTAACAATATTGAGTTAACATTAAAAAATTTATCAATTGAGGACTACTTCAAAAATATTTCCAATACAACCCTATATTAAGAATATATTTTTTTGTATGTTAAATTCAGTGGAAAAAGGTATTAGTATAGTCATACTGAAAGTATAATGTTATTTTGAGAATTTATCAGACCTAAATGCTAATTTTTACCAATATTGGAATTTTATTTACCAATATTGGAAACTGTTTATTCTCAATGTGTTCACTTACTACTTTGTAATATTATTGGTTTTTGATATCAATGTTTTCACAATATTGAGTTAATATTTAAAAGTTCATTGGTAGTGAGACTGCTTCAGAAATATTCTCAATATATAATTAATATTTCAATACACACTTCATATGTTAATTAAAATTTTACAAATAATAATAACATTTTGAGCATATATCAGGGCTAAACTCTAGTTTTTACCAATACTGGAAGTGGTCTTTACTCTCAAAGTATTCACATATATGTAAATTTTAATAATTAAAAGTAATTAGTACTTAATAATATTGGAAATATTTCTAATATACACTCAATATTATTGATAAATTTCAAATACTTTAAGATTCAATAGTATTAAAATTTGACTTCAAATGGGCAAAATATTAAATTTATAATATTGGATTTTATTTTCAATGAATTGACAAGATTGGATAAATATTGATGCTATATAGAAAATATCTTTTAATGTTTGCCAAATATTTAAAAAATAATAATAATCAATGCTGTTACCAGATACATTCATATATATATATATATATATATATATATATATATATATATATATATATTTATAAGGAATTATTTTAATTTCCCTAAAATAGTGATAGCCAGAAGCAAGGCATATGCAAGGAATAAATCCAGGGCCGTACCCAGACAAAAATTTCAGGCAGGGTCCAAACCGTGGAAAAGGCAGAATTTTTCACAAAAAGACGTCATTATTATTATTTTATTAACAAAAATCAATTTTTTTGGGAGGGGGGGAGGGTCCGGACCCCTGGATGCGGTCTCGAATAATCACCCTATAAAAAGTGGCGGTCACTCTTAAAAAGGGTCATAGCTCACTCTTGATCAGAGCGCTCCACTCTTTAAGGGATGGCGTGCTGTCACCCTTTCCTTAGAGTGAGGCACTCTTTCCCGGAGTGGGTTTTTGAATTCTCACTCCTAGTCCAGAGTCAGAAATGTCACTCTTCAGAATAGTGATTTCTCACTCTATGGAGGTTGGCTGATTTTTGTCACGAAGGTAGGGTGATATATCACTCCTCAGCACTGGTTTTTCACTCTTGATTATTAAGAGAGTATAATTTCAAAGCACAATAGTGCCTTAGGGGTTTAAAGTTATAATAAACGAATTAAAATAAACAAAATTGCTTACATTTTGTTCCGCAATATATATGTACATAAATTACTTTGAATAAATACATTATTTTTGCAGTGCATTTAAAAAATTGTTTAATAATTGTTAATAATTGTTAATTAAATAATAATTGTGTAATAATAATTGTAAGAGCTTTTAAAATTTAAGTAAATTTAATGTATTTGAAGTGCAATGAAAATATATTAAATTGCTTTGGTTCTCAGTCTGTATGCATATAGACTAAGACTAACACATTAATTTTACAATAATTTAGACTTCTTTAAAAGTACTGAATAGCTTTTAAAATTTTAGAAAACTAAACACAAAGTTTTAAAAATATCACATTCTAGAGTGATATTTTTTTTCCATGTTGTTCTTGTGCATATACTTGCAAATGCAAAATTTCTTAAAAATTTTTATTAATGTGTAGAAATGTATTTCAACTTTTATCAGAAAGATTCACGTAGCTCAGTGCACAAAAACAGAAAAAAAAAAGAAAATAAAAAAAAGCTTATTTTATTCAAACATTGTCATAAAATTAAAATTTAAGATTACTTTAATCATTTTGAGTAAAAAGTTTCCTTTAAAATGTATGTTGATTCTTTATAATTTTCTATTTACTGTAAGTAATTTCTGATATTTAGTGATGCAGTAAATACAATTACTAACTTTAAAATTTGAATTAAACATTCTCTGATGGTTGATCAATTCTGTTATATTGAAAATTATTGCATAAAATTTATTTTCAAATGCTTTTGATTACATATATAATACTTTAATAGATAGGAAGTTAAATACTTTATTGAATAAGCATCTGCATTTTTTTTTTCATATTAAATTTGTTTGCAATTTAACATAGTTGTACCCTTAGCGAGGCATATAGAAAGCATTGCATCCAAATACTTTTACCATAGAGGCAGAGGCGTAGCCAAGGGGGGGGGGGGTTAGAGGGGTCATAACCCCCCATGAGCAATTTTTTGCCATACAAAATGTATATTCTTCACTCCTTTATCACACACATGTATGCATATATGTGAGTTGCAGTAGTCGTAACCCCCCCCATGAAAATTTTCTGGCTACGCCCCTGCATAGAGGTGTTTGAAAAGTTCCTGGTTCTTATAAAGATAGTATTATTTCATGCAATTCCTTACAGGGGTCGATGCAGACAAAAATTGGGTCCGTTTTGAGGCCCCCTTCACAAAAATACAATCGATTTCAACGGCCCTCCATTGGCATTTTACCCTATATTTTAATTAACTTTATCAATTATTTTTACAAAAAGGTTAATTTTTTTTTAATTGGCAAGAAAATTCACAAAATTAAATACTGAAATTCACAAAAATATGCAATTTTCACAGAAATGGGATCGTGGAAAAAATTCCTGGATGAACCCCTGCCTTAGCATCTGGCTTACTTATCATGTATTATACACAGGGGCGTAGCCAGAAAATTTTCATGGGGGGGTTACGACTACTGCAACTCACATATATGCATACATGTGTGTGATAAAGGAGTGAAGAATATACATTTTCTATGGCAAAAAATTCCTTATGGGGGGGTTATGACCCCCCTAACCCCCCCCTTTGGCTACGCCCCTGATTATACAACATGATATACCGGGTGATTGAAGATAGATGTTATGGCGATTATTTTTTAAACCGTAAGTGATCGAAACAAATATCCAATTAGAAAAGATCGTCAAATTAAGAATAGCTTTCAGATAGGGCATTTTTTTACTGGGGGTTGTATACATATTAAAATGCGAGATTTAATTTTTATACGGTCCCTCCTATCCTACCTTTTATATTTAGAAGAAATTTTTTTTTCCTAAGAAAATTAATAAAGCAGATGTAACAAGTAAAAAAGAAATTTAATTAAATAAATAAATGAAAACATATTATTCACTTAAAATATGGAAGTAATATTTAAAGCTCTTTTACACAGTCTTACGGAATTCATTAATAGTGATATACATATTTTTCGAGGTTAAATGTAAACTCTCGACAAAATTTGTGATGTTGGAAAGATTTTCATAATCAATGCGTTTGGCATGATTTGTCTTTCCTGTTTAAAATATAATCTTTTTTTTTTTTTGTTTACCATTCTGAGATAAAAGAAATCTAGCAATTTTTGTAAAAAAGAAATGTAAATAAACAAAAATACATAATATAATGCATTCAAATTAAAATAAAATATAATTAACCGCTATTTGAATTTCTAATTCTAAAGATAATTTTACTTAATTGTTCTCTAAAACTTGTGAACTCATCTGGAAAACAGGACTAAAATTTCAACTAATGCTTTTTTTTTTGGCACAGTCTCTTGGCACAGTTTGGCAAACTCGAGTTTTAAACAAACTGTAAACACCTGCCATTTAATTTTCGACGTTTTTCTTCCTTCTTTAGCTCCTAGTACATGCTAAATATTCCGTTTCCAGAATGTGGAAGTTTGTTTAAAAACGCAAATGTTCGTTAAATTTGAATGGGGTAAACAAAACTGAAAGGGAGGAAAATTTATTCACCGTTTAACTATTCTGCAAGGCGCCAAAGTTTTATTTTTCTACCAGCGGGCTGTTGTTAACTAACTCCGGGTGAAACCGCAGAGTGGCGTTCACGTGCTGCTGGCGAATCCGGCAGGGGGTTTTTCCCGGATATTCTCGGGATCTCGTCATATCCAGCCATGTGCCGGACCAGAACTGTTGCTATTCACTGCAACGCTGCCGGAGTGGTTGGTTAGATCGTTGTTGTGTTGATGTTGGGTAAAATGCCGGCCGGTGTTGTACGTAAGTACGCATGCTACACTTGTAGTACTAGATTTGATATTTCGAAGTAGTAATTCAACGGTGGAGAATGGAGCACGAGCACGCATAGACTCAACACTAATTTAGTAATTGCGATGAAATGTAATTGCAGAAAGTAATTTGGGTTGCAAGTGGCATGGCTCAATGTCTGGGCATGGCTGTACGATCATTTCTAGTTAATTGAATTTGTTCTAAAGCAGTTTCTTATTAATACTTTGGATTGATTTGATGAAATCAGCTGAAAGAAGTGCATAAGCAATTCTATATACAATCATATATTAATGACTATGTCATTTTATCTCTCACCCCCTTTATTGAAAATTGTATGAAAAATGTGTCCCAAAAAAGCGATATAAAAGTATGCGACATAATTTTACATATATTTAAATATACTATTAGTTCACAACAGCTTTAATCTATTGTTACACTATTTCGTAAGCTGTAGAATAGGCATCCCATGTATTTTTCTATAAATAGGTTACAATCCTAAAAATTTCAACATAGGATTACCAGGCGAAATAAGCGCGATAAAATGACATAGTCCATTAATATCGTTTTAATATGGCAATAATGAAACTAAAAAAATGAGGGGGGGGGGGTTCAGGGGGTGTCTCCCCCTGACGAAGATTGAACAACCGAGTTATATATATATATATATATATATATATATATATATATATATATAACTGGACACATATATAGTATAGTATAATTTTTTAATGAACGTTTAAAATTCTTTGCAAGTTACAAAGCATGCTGCGTATTAGAGAACAGTAAACAGGAATATACTGAACTCACTCATAAATATTTAAGCAAGTAAAATGACAAGTAAATAAAGTCAAAAACAAAAATGTAGAATTGTGACAAGAACAAACAAGCCCAAGAAAAAACAAACAAAGTAATAATAGTAATAATAATAATACTAACATAGCAGTGTATGACACATTATTTAAAGAGATACATTTTAAAAAATAAGGTTACTGAATCCACACTGTATGATTAGAAAGTGATCTGATATTTAAGATTTTGTATCTTAATAGTACACCATTAGCAAAACATTTCAGCTCTGAAAAATTATATACAGAATAACCGTACGTTTCAATTTGCTGTAATTGAAAATTTGGTAAATTTTTTGCTTAAATCAAGATTTGAATCTTTTAGAGAATGTACTGACATGTGATATAAGACGTCACAAGCATCACAAATACCACAGTATCGAAAAAGAAATGAAAACTGCGAAGTAACATTAGACTTGTTTGAATTTAAAATCTCGCATTGATTAATTCTTTTATTGATTACACCTATCTTTGTTAGATACATCTTTTTATCTGAGCTAAAATTATTGATAGCAATTCTTCTTCATTAAAATAAAAAACCAACATGAATTCGTTTGCGTCATGTAAAATAATTATTTTATCATTGGAATTCCGTAAGAGAATTCTGAGTTAATTTTTAAAACGTGCAAATGAGAAATGTATGAAAGCTGCTCTGCTGTATGAATCAAATCTTGACAAACATAAGAGAAATCAATGAGTATTTGATACAATTCCAAACGTCCTAAAATATTAGTTCAACCTTTAAAAATATATTTTTTGAAAGGAATATTTAATTGCCTATAACCATCTCAAACAATTTCTAAGATAACAGCGATGAAAACGTCATCCAGTAAAAAATATTATAGTCTACATATTGCAAAACGTAAAAAAAAAAATAGTATCAAGTTATACAGATATACCGGGGGACCAAAAAGTCCGTTTAAACTTAAAAGTTCATTAAGAAAGAACAAATAATGATAGAAAATTGAGGTTTGCACAAGTAGGTTATGGGATTTTTTTAATGACAAGAAAGTCTGTTGTTCCAAATGTTGCTGATGCCACTGTCATACACTATTGGAAGAAAGCTTCCAATTATAGAAATCTGAAATATCCCTATATTATCCATGCAAACCGCAATGTGTCGTTATTTGTTCCTTTTTAATGAATTTTTAAACTTTGATGCACCGAGGATGCATCAAAAGCTCGTGAAAACTTCAAAATTCATTAAAAAAGAAAAACTCATGATACGAAATTGCAGTTTGCATGGAAAGGATTAGAAAGATTTCATACATTTTTAAATTGAAAACTTGCCTCCCATTCTGCATGTCAGCGCCACCAATCGGCAACATTTTGAACTATACACTTTCTTGTCATTAAAAAAAAAATCCGATCACCTTCTAAACCTATTTGTGCAAACCTCAATTTTCTATCATTATTTGTTCTTTTTTAATGAATTTTTAAAGTTTCTACGGACTTTTTGGTCACCCGGTGCAATGTTTGTATATTATACATCGAAACTGTTGTGGTACTATGCAGCAGAAGGAGTGGACTATTTATACAAGAGCCAGGAATTTCAAAAAATTTAATAATCTACTGCAATTATTGACTGTTTATATCAATTTTACGCCAATAGTTTCAAATTTGCCTCCTTTATCTACCAAACAAGCAACATTTAATTTTCTGACAAAAAGTGAAAATTAGAATACTTTGATATAAGGAGAAGGTAATATGAAAATCTTTATTAATTTTTTTATTTTGTTACGTTTCTTTATTCATTTTTCTCCAAAAAACATGAAAGCGAAATGATTGTTTGAAATAAATTTTATTGCGCTTGGAAAATAAAAGAGTTCAAAATGGAGTTCAACAATCTTTACCTGATGATAAAAGTTGCAAGCATGGGCATCATTGTTCACTCCAGACCTTCGGTATGGTCCTTAGTGTGACACCCAATGTATGGCATGAACACGAAGAATGACAGGCGCTGCACTCACGACTGACTCATTTTTGTTGTCTTCAGAAAATGATGCGGTCACAGAACTAGCGAGGTACCGGAATTACGGTAAACTCTGTTTCGTACAACCAGTACCCATGAAGTTCCGCAAATCCCACACCGCCATCTTGAATCTTGTCTAACAAAAAATAATTACAAAAAATGTTCGAGGATTATTGTTAATTTTATTCTTCTAGGCTCCTTTTTTCCATACCTTTACGTCGTTCATATTTATTGCGTGGAAGATTGGATTTTTTTCTGTTTTCGGAATGGCAACATTTTGTATCCGTTAGACATTTTTTGTTTCCCATTTAACCTGCCTGCGATTGTGCAAGTTATTAAAACTTTATTAAAGAGGAAATAACCTTCTTATCTTTCGGAAAGAATATACATGTACGTAAATATATGTACATACATATTTTCTTTTATATGTGTTTATAACAGTTTTAATCATATATATTTTTTAATTACTTTTCTTACCGATTATCACTTTTAATGGATTCTCTGCATTTCTTCTTTGTGTGTTTCACATAAAAATATATCTTTTCGAGATTCCTTTGAAATATGCTCACACAAATTCCCGAAATAATACACAGGATTATCTGAACAACTGCCATACATTCCAAACAATATTCACTTGAATTCAACATGTCATCTTTGTGAGCTTAATCCCTTATAGAAATTAATTTGAGCATTAGTCATTAGTTCATACAGCTTCATCGCTAAAATATGTCCGTGCTATGCCATCGGACGAATCAGTACTAATTATAAAGATTGTTTGAAGTTCAATGGTATTTCGAGCGCGTAAATGTCATATTGAGAGTGCGAATAAATTTAACAATGCCGAAATATTACGTCTTTAAAAGTCCACTTTTACGTATTTCAGATTTTTGTGTGATGTTTGCAGAACGTGCTGAAAGTTTATCATAAATAATTAATAATTCCACATGTTTCTAGGAAACTAAAACCTTAAAGAAAATTAAGATCATTAAGTTAAAACTTGGAGTTTAAAATCTTTCTCCAGTTCTCTTTAACAATATGAAACTGATCTGATGCAGCCAAATCGACAAGTATTCTGAAGCACACAAACCTTACACTATTTTTTTTGTCTCTCCTTCTTCTTATTTATTTTATTATATTATTTTTTAATCCTAGTCCATACAAAATAAGTCCATTATCTCTGATCACATAATTATAATGCTTCAATTTTACCTCACTTAAAGTAAGCTACAATAATAATCAACTAGTTGTTTCAATTAATTCAATAGTAGAGGAAACCAGATTGGATTTTAAAATTCCTAATCTTCGCAGCGAAAAAAAAAATCTTTAGGGAATGAATTATTGAACAGACACTTCTGAAAATAAATCGATGTCTGAGTTGTGGAAAAAAACTAAGGAAAACCCGTGACTTGTTGACTTACACGAACAAGCTTTTTCTAATTAATGCGACCACTTTTAATTTAAAGATCTTTTAGGATTAGATACGTAATTCAGGCTTCACAAATTATTAACCACAAGCCATAATCAAACGAAACTTTAAAACTATGGCTTAAAATTAACGTTGATTTGACTTGCAAAAACGATGTGTTGAAAATATGACTTTTAGAATTCTACCTGAAAACTTTCGACAGTGGGTTGCCTTTATTTTTGCATTTTGTTTGCAAAATTTAAGTAATTATATTAAAATATAATATCTAGAATGAATATTATTCTTCCGTTTTTAGTTCTGTAAGTCTCTAGCGAAAAGCCAGCAAGAATTCGGCTTTATTTCCACCTGCGTATAAGAAATTCTTATTACTTTTCGGCCTCAACCCTTTCATGGACACTGGGAAGATTACTTCCCACCTACATTATCTTACGAATTATACCTGCGGGATGCACAGGAAACAGACTACAATATATTGTACTTTTATAATGTTGGAAAAACTAATTTCCACATCCGTTTGGACTGCCATGTTTGTTCAAGCAGTACAATCAGAATTAACCAATTTCTTTTGAAAATTCGAAAGCGTTTACTAGACACGAGGTTTTGAGGTCTGAATTGCAACTTTGATGCTATGTTTGTACGGCTCAACAATTCTACATCATCATAACATCAGATGAATTGAAAGTTAGGAGAGGTATACATGAGGCCCGTATACATGGGAAAATGCAAAATCCCGGTAAAAGCAGAGTTTAGGGAAAAACACGCAAATGCATCATGGGAAAGCGAGGTCATCCCTGCATTTACCCTTCAGTGGACTCGGAATCTTTCTACTCCGCATTTTTTCCCTACGTAGGGGAAGCGGGGTAGAAAGCAACGAAAGTTCCGGCATTGACCCCGCATTTTCGTCCATGTAAACGGGCCTATAGACCCATGGATATGCACAAACTGTATGAACTAAAGAATTACTGGGTATACTTCCCACGCTCCTGGATTTAAATTAAACACAGGATTAGGCAAAATAAAATATATTTTCTTAAATGCCATTGTTTAATTGATAATAAAATCCCCCAAAACGTGAGAAACTCAAAAGATAAATAAATGTTCCACGAAAGGGTTGAAATGCCAATTGGGAACTATTGCATTGGCCTATGAATATTTTTACTCTCGGTTTTCAACTATCTCTTCAATTATCTTTATGAAGCCAAGCTGAAACAAACTTCTATTTCTAAATAGAATCCAATATTTGTGCCACCTTTTCAAAATATTCTCTTACCACACTCTCTTGAAAAAACTCTATCACTGACTGAATATACAGTTTTTCTTCGTCTGTAAAATGGAATGTTCAATTTAGTTCGAGAATTTTGGATTACGGGAAGTGCTGTTATATTGATTCAGTAAATAAATTTTTTCAAGCCACTGTAATATGGTTTAGTGGATTGAACTTTTCGTCGTGGCTTAATCAACAGTCGAGTGTTGTTGTTTGTATAGTCATAGGAATTTTCGAAAAACTTATCTTGTGCGTAACATCATCCATAGGTTGCGTCATTTAATGGCTTCCAGAACTGCACACATCGCTTGATAAATTTTATATTCCAATCGGAAAGTATGTATAACACTTTTTGGAATATCTTCTGTGCTGTTAAAGAACAGTTTATAAATTCTGCCCAAGATTCAAAGATGCACCCGTTTTATGATTTAGATAATTTGAAACTCGGAATCTGCAATTTTATAATCAATAACCCAGTGAACTGTTCGTTTTGCATATAAAATAAATGAATCATAGATAATTGTAATAAAATAATTATAGTAAAAGAATGCGTTAATAAAAATTTAGGGAATGAATGTGGACCCTCTCACACACACATTTTATCCGAAGATCTTCTCATTGTTGAGAAATATAAAAATAGAGATAAATTCATAAGCCATAACAAGACCAGAAAATGTTTAGAAGTTTTTATTGCTGAAACACATTAACATCGACAGACATAAAATATTTCCGATTGAACAAATCGAGTAAAATATAACTTTTAAAGTTACACTTATATAAATAAAAAGGGAAAAAAAATGGAATATGAGATTTTTAAAAAAATACTGTGATACTTCAGAAACTGAAGTTATATAATTGTTAGCCGTTGCATAAAAGTTCATCTTTTCGATTGCAGTCTTCTGAATTACGTATTGAAATGTGGATAAGCATCCAAGAAGCTTTCTTAATTGCGAAACTTCAGGTAGCTCAAAACAAAACTTGTCTTTCCTTGTAAAATAAACTGCAAATGGCTCTATTTCTCCTGGTAATTTTGGAAATGTTAAGAGCTTTAATCCGATCCCTTGATTTATATTTACTATTACTGGATTTCCCCCTTCCCACATTCTTCAATAAATTTTCACTGCGAAAACAATTTCCCCCACTCCGTAGATTCCATTATAGCAGAAATAGCAAAGTCACGTCATAAAATGTGCGGTGTGGTGTAGAGCTTCTTTCGATTTTTTAGAGAAGTCTCATCAGGAAGAAATTCGGGTTCCGGTCTATGTGAATATTAGATGTACAACATGGCTCTAAAACCTCGAGGCTCTTTAGCTCTAAAATTTCGGGAGCTTGAGGGGTGGGGGAGAAAATGGGGGAAGTAGAGTTGTGTACCTAATCATACAGAAGAGAAAATAAAAGAAAAATAAGTTATGGTCTTCCAAATTTTTGGATCTGATACCTCCTCCCACATATACTCGCTTGTCTATAATGGCCTGTCCTGTCGGGGATAGAACTCGAGAGTTTTATAATCATAAACGAACTAACCTGACGTGAAATGCTTTCTGACTTTTGCCGAATGATCAAATAACTCTATCGAGACAGTTGATGTGCAAGAAACTATTACTCGCGAGTTTTACATCATAAACGAAGTATTTCAGAAACGCCTAACGTGACGTGAAATGCTTTCCAACTTTTGCCGAATGAACAAATAACTCTATCGAGACAGTTGATGTGCAAAAAACTATTACTCGCGAGTTTTACATCATAACCGAAGTATTTCAGAAACGCCTGACGTGACGTGAAATGCTTTCCAACTTTTGCCGAATGATCAAATAACTCTATCGAGACAGTTGATGTGCAAAAAACTATTATTCGCGAGTTTTACATCATAAACGAAGTATTTCAGAAACGCCTGACGTGACGTGAAATGCTTTCTGACTTTTGCCGAATGATCAAATAACTCTATCGAGACAGTTGATGTGCAAGAAACTATTACTCGCGAGTTTTACATCATAAACGAAGTATTTCAGAAACGCCTGATGTGACGTGAAATGCTTTCCAACTTTTGCCGAATGAACAAATAACTCTATCGAGACAGTTGATGTGCAAGAAACTATTACTCGCGAGTTTTACATCATAAACGAAGTATTTCAGAAACGCCTGACGTGACGTGAAATGCTTTCCAACTTTTGTCGAATGAACAAATAACTCTATCGAGACAGTTGATGCGCAAGAAACTATTACTTGTACTTAATTTTTTCCATGACTGTCGATAGTTCCTACCATCATAACAAAACCTACTGCCTTGTTGTTGTTCTTCTCGTGTCCACGGATAGAGGTGCCATTGCCTCCGAGGAGGGTTCGACTTCTGCTTGTTGGTCTCTAATTTTGAACCAATTCCAGATGAGGAACCAGCCACTTCAACTCGTCAAACCCAAAAGTATTGTTTGAACATGGAGGACATTGGAGTCTCGACGGATTTTACGTGAACCTTCTCCCATTAGCGTACACGGTCCCACAGCAGTCCAGCCGAGAGAGGAGTTCACCCTCCCAAGCTCTGGCCTAGAAGGATGCTGCTTCACATTCCGTGTTCTTACGGGAACAGAGTACGGGGCAACTTATTGTCCTATAAATGTTATATGCTGTATAAAAACTTTAAATTGTATAGACATGAAAATTAGGGTTCAAATGTTTGCAGCGTTAATACTCCTTTCTGTATGTATCTAAAAGTTTTTTTTTTTTTTTTAAACTGTCAGAATTAATACATTTTTTGTTAACATTACATATACTTAAACATATTTTCCTTAACCAGTGTCTACGATCGTAATGTTCCTATTTTTCTGCTATATACATGTACTTTCTAACTACAAAAGCATCTTAGTTGGCATGAATAATCGTGCTAAGGCCAGTTTTAGCATTTTCATGCAGCCATATACCGTTGCCACTAACAGCTTTTTTCAATAAAAATTCATTCCTACAATAAACTACAAAATGTTCTTTGTGGCGATAAAATTTGACCAAGCTTTTAACGGGAAAATCGCAAAAATCAAAGTGAAGAACAGTTACGTGTATAATTTGTTTGATAAAAATGACAATTTTAGGGTTTTTTTCATCAACTTTAAGAAATCTAACAAGAAATCTTATAAATAAAAATGAAATTCTGTTTGTATGTTTATTTGTTTGTTTGTTTGTTTGTTTGTTTGTTTGTTTGTGGATTTGATTCGTATACAAATCCACAAAAATGGACCTATCGGCCTGAAATTTAGCACAGATATGTAAAATAATATAGAATAAATCACAGTCCACTTTAAAACTTTGAAAGTCCACCCGTTCCCGGAATTTAAGAAATTTTTTATGCTCTTCACGCAAAAATCTTTCCGTAATTGTAACCCCTGTAGTGAAAAAAGTGTGAAATAAGGATCGTGGTTGCCATGCGTGGCGATTTTGCCGAATAAAATGTCGTTCGTATACAAATCCACAAAAATGGACCTATCGGCCTGAAATTTAGCACAGATATGTAAAATAATATAGAATAAATCGTAGTCCACTTTAAAACTTTGAAAGTCCACCCGTTCCCGGAATTTAAGAGATTTTTTATGCTCTTCACGCAAAAAGCTTTCCGTAATTGTAACTCCTGTAGTGAAAAAAGTGTGAAATAAGGATCGTGGTTGCCATGTGTGGCGATTTTGCCGAATAAAATGTTTTAAATTCTCAAAGGAAAAATAAAAGAATAATAATGATTTTTTTTGTTAGTTTATATTCGTAAGGTTATTTTTTTTTAAATTATAATATCGTGTGCATGGGAAATCAGAGCAGGAATGTAATGCTTTACACGCAAAACAATAAGAATTGAAGATTTACGAGGCTAATGTGTAATTTTTTTTAGTTTGGCGAAAAAATAAAATGGGTGAAATATGGATTTTGAGTAAGTGAGTTCTAGCGGTTTGCACAGTTTTCGGCTTGGCGCAATTTATTGAGAGCTTAAGGAAATAGATTTTTTAAAACAAGTGCAAAGGTTTTATTAGAATACAGCGTTAAATTTTAATGATCCGTGAAGAAATAATGCAGTTATTAAGGGATCTCAAGCGATCTAACTTCAGAATTCTCGCCAATTGAGTACATTGATTTAAGTTGGGGGAATTCCGCCAAATTTCTGAAAATTGAAATCTTCTCATTTAGTACATCGGAGTAACGATGAATAAAACACATTATAGTTGATAATTTAGAAAAAAATCGGCTGTATTAAGGGATTCCAATTTTTAAATAAATGCGTGCTACTCTTTGGCGGTCGAACCATTTCCCATATTGATTGTTGCTAAGTCAATGCTTCGAATGATTCCCTGAAAAAACTCTTGCAAAATGGCGTATGTTGGCACTTTGGCGAGGCTTAGATTTGAAACTGGATTTTATTTGAGACTGGTATATATAATAACACTGGTTATAGATAAAAATGAATGTTGGTATGTGTTTATGAGGTTGAAAAACTCCAGCACCGTTGAGCACCGTTGCACGATGAAATTTGGTTCACCTAAGTGTTTTATTATGGAGAAGGTTTTTATGCTATCCGTTTTCCTCTAACTTGCCACCAGGTGGCGCAGCAGAACGTCGAATTCTATTCCGTTTAGCCGTTTGCTATGCGAATATCGTCCAACCGATTTCGATGAAATTTGGTACACGCGAATATTAGAACACGGAGAATATTTTTCACTATCCATTTTGCTGTAACTTGCCGCTAAATGGCGCTGCAAAGCATCAACTTCTATACCGTTCGACCGATCGGCATAAAATTTTTTATACTTACACATTTGAGCACGAAGAATATATTCTAACTGCGTTCCTTTTGATGTTACTCACCACTAGATGACACTGCAATGCATTATTATTTTAACTCGCCACTAGATGACGCTGCAGCAGGCCAAATTCTTGACCATTCAAACGGTCGCTATGAAAATTATACATAGCTATTTGAACAATGAGAATATTTTGGCGTTATCCATTTTGCTATAACTCGCCACTTGACGGCGCTGTAGCAAATCATTACTTTAATTAACTACTAGATGGCCCTGCAGTGTATCACTTCTTGACTGTGCAAAGGATCGTTATGAAAATTGGTATACATAGATAGTTGAACACGGTCGCTATGAAAATCAGTATACATAGCTATTTGAACAATGAGAATATTTTGGCGTTATCCATTTTGCTGTAACTCGCCACCTGACGGCGCTGTAGCAAATCAGTACTTTATTGAACCACTAGATGGCCCTGCAGTGTATCACTTTTGACTGTGCAAATAATCGCTATGAAAATAGGTATACATAGATATTTGAACACGGGGAAGAGTTTGGCGCTATCCATTTTCCTATAACTTGCCACTAGATGTTGCGTCAACACATGAACTTCAGGACTGTTCAGCCGATAGTCATGAAAATTCGTATACATCGATATCTGAATGCGAAAAATATTTTCGCCGTATCCGTTTTGCTAAAACTCGCCACTAGATTGCGCTACGCCGCATGGCCTTCTGCACCGTACAAACGATTGCCTTGCAATTCGGTATGCATGATTATTGGACACAATATAACGCGATATCCACTTTGCTATATCTGTTTATTACAATGAATAGTAATCACCACAAATCGTAATATCAAAAAGTCCATTCATTCCCGTGCGAAGAACGGGTACTTCAGCTAGTAAGTTCATATATTCTTTTCTATTTCTTTTCTTTTAATTTACTCAGTGATTATTGTTTTGGTCATTCACGAAGGCTATCAAGGCTAAAGTCGTCAATCTCAAGTGCTTTAAAGAAACAAGAAGAATAAATATATTTTTATATAAAATGATCATATTATTATATATTATTATTATTATACTTATTACGCTACTATTACTCTGGGTGTGAGTTTAAGTTATTTATCTTCATTTCCCTTGTACAGTGGGAAACATTAGTATTTAATAATTTTATTTTCTCTCCATAAAAATAAATTATATTTCCTCATAAAATATCTCCTGGTGATAGAATTACGACTTACGAATCTTTGCCTTTGAATTTTTAGTTATTTTTTTTTTTATCAGTAAAAGCTATGATATGCTTTCAAGCTGAAACAAACCTTTATTTCCAAATGGAATCTGTATTAGGAAAAAGGTCAGTGTTACCTTTAGAATATTCTTTTGGAATTCTATAACTTTTTCTACTCTCTCTGTGAAATTCGATTATTGAGAGAATACGATTTTTTTTTTCTTTTCTTTTTTTCTTTTGCTTCTCCTTTTATAAAATGAAATCCGATTTGGATTGCCAAATTTATGTTTAGAATTCTGAATGAGGAAGCTATTATTATAAAGGTTGCATTAGTTTTAAAGTCGTTTTTTAATGTTTTATTAGTTGTTGATGCAGTTTTATAAATAGTGGCGCACTTTATAAACGAAGGGGGAAAAAAAACGCCTTTTTAATTTCCGTGTGCAATAGTGTTCTCCTTAAGGATTTGTGCCAATCACTTAAAATCTAAAGAAGTAAAACCATGTTTCAGTTGGTTGGGCAAAGCCACACAAGAGCTATGGGCCGAAAGGGGGAGGGTGCCTTGAACAGAAGACGTTTCAAGGGTTCTATCGTTGTTGTTCGTTGGTCGTTTAGAGAGAGAATGCGAATCCAGTAAATAGTCCCTTTAATCCTTTGAGGAGCAACCCTTTCCCAATGCTGCAAAAAGGGCAGCCGTTGCCATCGCTCGACTTAACTGCCATCCAGATGGCGGATGATCGAAAACGTTCATCGTGTGCCACAGATCTAGAGACCCTTTTTTGACGATCTGGCTGTGCCGCACAGCTCGTCAAAAAAGGGTCTCTCGATATGTGGCACGCGATGAACATTTCGATCGTCCGCCATCTTGATGGTCGTTAAGTCGAGCGATGGCAACGGCTGCCCTTTTTTCAGCATTGGGCAATCTATCCAGCTGTTCTCGCATTCTTCCATTTTTCAGCAGCTGTCAGTGCTGTTAAAAAGAATCGTGACCATTTTTGGACGGGAAATGACGTGCTAAAAAGTAAAGGATTCTCGTGGAGCTCTGTCACACGCAACTATTTTTTTAGAAATCCAATCTATTCTTTGTGACTAGCAATAGTCAAAACGTTTGGTGTTCCCAGAGCGGGAACACTGCGCGTTAAAGGGTTAAGATATTGCTTTAAACTGTATAGAACAGTAAATTTCAACACTCTTGAGGAGCCACAAGTCTGATTTTAATATCTGTAAAACAGTGAAGTACATCTAAACTATCTGTTTTTGACTATAAATTAAAGTAAAATCTCGAATTTCTTTTAAGTAAAAATTTAAAACGTTTTATTTTCATATTGTTACTACTAAGAAGTGTAAAGTGCTTACCTTATTTATAGATACTTTCTAGCATTTTTTTGATATAGTGAGTGAAGTATGCAGAAGGATTAATTTTTTGTGATTTAATACTAACGAATCCTCTTAAGATATGTTCTTTGATTGAAAAAAATAGTCCCAAGTTTGTAGTACTCAAAAATGCTGCTTTATGTGAGCGCAATTTACAATTTATCTAATTACTTCCTAGTTACGGAATTCTATTTAACGTTTAGTAATTTCTACACGCTTTTTAAATAAGTATCCGAATCTAACGAGAAAATGCACTCCAATCCCCCCCTTTCCCTCTGTCCAGACATTAAATTAGAAATCCCTTACCAAATTAGAAAGTCCAATGAACCGAGAAGATAATAAAATTCATGAAGCTTTTCTATTAGTTTTTATTAACTCTTTTGGTTAAACAAGTGGCCTCTTCTGGTGTAAAAGTTAATTTAATGTTCAGCCTATTCATGGAAAGATTTCCAGTAAAGCAGTTTAAAAAAAAAAATCAGTTCTGCTTACCAGTGCTGTTTATAGGTTTTACTGCAGATATTTTCGACGATAATGACAATTAAATGTTATCTAAACTTCCGTTAAATTTCCATCTCTTTCAAGTTAAATAAGCTAATTTTAACTACCTTTTCCTTAGCAATTGTTAGGGACAGAAACATAAAACGTTCAGGGGCCGATAACTACATTTTATGTATTTTAGCAGAACATATTTTGAAAACACGAAATAAAAATTTCTTTTCTATTTTTTTACTGAAAATTATTTTTTGCTTAGTTTTTAAATGCATTCATTTTTATTTTTCCTTCAAATTATAATATTATTAATTAAAGTAATTCTAAAAAAAATCTGCCCCTAAACTATTAATAACGATGCACCCAATGTACTCAAAAAAGTTACGCAGGGTAACTACTACTTGTATATGTACTTATATTCAGTTATGCTTTTCAAAACAATTTGGCTTTTTCATACGTAAACGGAATTTTTTTCATAGTAAATAAATTGAAAAAAAATTGTCACTTTAAATGTAAATAAATGAGATCAAACACTGTAAAAGCCGCGCTGGATCAAAGTGAATTTTCCATTGTGTATTGCATTATAACAAAATCCTCTTGTGAATGTGGAAAAATAAGTTATTGCTTTTTCTAAAATCATAAAAAAATAAAACTTTTGGACAAATTTTGATTTTTGCATTCGTTTAGAAATGAAATAAAGCACCGAAGCATTCTGTGAGAAATTTAATTATAAGTTGTTCCTTTACAATGAAACTTTTTTCAGTTTTCTGGATTACATTTATTTAATGAAGCATTTATTGTCTGAAGACTTAAAATGCTAGCGAGATATGAAATGACTTTTGCAATATATTAAATTTCATTTAGTAGGGGTTCCTTGATTTTCATTACAAAAAAGAAAAAGGCTTCTTTGTGTAAGTTCTTCATAAATTCAACCATTTTGTGTACTTAATCTGCTTTCTTTTAAAAATTGTTTTTAGAGTAAATTTAATTATTTCTTCGAAATTAGTATTGCATATAAAGTAAATAACTTTGTCTCACTATTGTTGATAGAAGTTTCTTATTCATGTGTATCTGAGTAAAAATGGATTCAAAAGCTTAATTCTTTAGAGATCGTACGTTTATTCAGTGTGAAATTATTAAATATTTTTTATTAAAAAAGTAAACATTGTTTAATGAGAATACAAGAATTAAATTCATTTAATGCCCTCAAAAGAAGTTTTTCAAAGAAAATGAACAACCAACAAAAACTATTATTAAAAAAGAAATATTATAAAGAAAAGAATTTTTGCCTTTGATATTTTGTTGAGTTTGTTCTTTTGAATACGCCAATAGTTAATAGGTGACAAATACAGGGTGAATCTAAACTCTTGGGTATAACTTTAAGGTACATAATAAGGTATCAGAATCACATAGAAATGTCGGGTCAAAAACGCCGTTTACACTTACCTGGTATTAATTTCTTTGTGAAAAATATTGAAGTGTTCGTCTCATTTCTTAACCAAGTTTCATTAACAATAGGCTCGTCTCCAAACATTTCATCCGTGAAATAGAACTTTTAAACTATGAAGTACTATTTTAGTCTTCTGTTTTCGGAGAAAATTACGTTAGTTTCTGACGAACAATGATCGGAAAGTGCACTGTTGTTTCAGCGTGATTCCAAAGTGATTATTAACAGCTACATGAAGACGATGTTGCCGACCCTACATTGCTATGTGATTCTGATTCCTTATTACGTGCCCTATCACCTCTTAAAGTTTTGTCCAACAGTTCAGATTCACCCTGTATTTACACGTTTCTACAAGGTGGTTCAAAATTAGTGGGACAAAATTTTATGAGGGGTAGGATACACCAAGACGGTTCAGAAAAATATGGCAATGTGGGGTTGGAAACGTCCTCTTCATGTACCCGTTAATAATCGTCTTAGAAGAAGTGTTCAAGTAATAGTGAACTTTCCGATTACGGTCTTTCAAAAACTAATACGTATTTTACAGATTGCACTTGATAAAAATTGTTAATTCAAAATTTGTTTTTCATTATATAGATGAAATTTTCGGAGGAAAGCGTTTATGAAACTTTGTTCGGAAATTAGACGCACACTTCACCACTTCTTCCGAAGTGATTATTAACAGATACATAAAGGTGACGTTTCTGGCCCTTACATTACTGTGTGATTCTAAATCGTCCTGCTAAAAGTTTATCCCTCTAATTTTGAATCACTCTGTATATTCCAAAATAAATAATTTATAAAGATGTGCAAGGACGTGTTCAAAATTATGTGGGGTCGATCATGGGCGCAGGCAGAATATTTCCCAGGGGGGGGGCAAAGACTACTTCAACGTATGGTAACCATGTTGGAAAGAGCAAAAAACCATGGGAAAACACTGCATACAATAATCCAGGGTGGGGCATTGCCCCCCCTTTCCCTATGCTGCCGGCGCCCATGTGCTTGATTATGCTAACTGAGTTCTTTTTTTTTTTCCTTTCCAGAAAAAATTTCGCTAACTATGTCTTAAAACTCAACGAAACTCTTTTCTAACTGAGCGTTCTCAGTTCGTAAGTGAGAGAATTGATGTTTTTATGGATTTCGGTCTCAAGCTGTATAGATAGTAATTGATGGATTTTAAAATCAATGTCGCAGTGAATACGAATTTGACAGCTGTAGAAGATTCTTGAAATTTCGGTAGCTGATTAGAATATTTTTAATTCTTTTCAACTGTCGCTTCAATTGTCGCATTGTGAACAAGAGTGGGAAGACTCTCACTCTCATACTAAAATATCATTTTACAATGCAAAAAAAAAAAAAAAAAAGAAAGAAAACTGTGAGAAGTTCATTTAGTAATTCGTTTTCCCGGAAAAAAAAATAGTTACAACTTTTTGATGTTTTGCACACAAGCAGGATGTCCACCGGCATCTAAAAAGGAAACTTTTGCTAGTAAATAAAAGATTAGGCAGTTTGATAATTTTTTATGATTAAATAATAACATTTTCATGGCATTTTAGAAAATTTGACAACTTATCCTTTACTCCAGGCAACTAATGTGTTGATCGTGAAAATACAAGTTTTGTTCTTCGTTATTTCTCTTTTTTTTTTCTAAGCTTTATCCGCTGTCAGAGTGACTCTTAGAATCAGCCCCGTAGCCAGATTTTCTATTAAGGGGGGGGGGGGCACCCCACCTTAAGTGGGGGTGGCACTTATATATCATATATTTTTTAATGATAACTTTTTAATCTATATTTCTATATTAAATATTAGCATTAAGTTTATAATTCAATAAATTCTTAAAAGTCAAAAAGTCTTGACTGCGTCCATGAAGTAAAAGCTCGTCAGAAATGGATAAATTTAAGGCTGTCAAAGTTCATTGTGGAAGATGAGAACACACGAAATCAAAATGACTGTAATAGAGTATCACAAAGAAAAACTTATGAACACAAATTCTTTAAAAATTTACCCAAGGATATCATGGGGAAAAAATTTAATTTCAAAAGTGAATTTTAATGAAAGATGAGGCAGAAAGAAAATTGTAGTCTAAACGTATGTTAACGTAAAATTTACCTTTAATATTGATCATATCATAAAATATTTATTTGTAATTTTTTCAACTCTCAAAATTAAATAACATAATAAACATTTCAAATTTGCACTATTATAGCAATACTAAAGAAAACTTTAAGCAATATAGAAAACAAATAATAAATTTATGTGAAGAACTATAGTATTCATAAATTATGCTTTGGTATGGTCACTTTTAAGTACTTTGGTCCTCTCCTTTAGGTTTCGATTACTATAAATGTGACAAAAAGAAGCTAAATGTGATAATGATATTTAAGTCTTTTTTAGATAACAGATAATAGCTTAATTTCTATAAATAAATTAAAGTAGAATTAAAATAATAATATTTTAATTACTTTATGTAAATTTCCAATAAAATATTGTATTTACACTACATGTGACAAACCTATGAGAAATTGTATCTCACTTAGGCACAGTGACTATAATTGGTTAACTGCTATTTCAAATTATAATATCAAAAGCCAGTATTTAAAAAAATATATATATCACATTTTTAAATATATTACATAAATCAAAACAATTGTAGTCGTCTATTTTTAATCTCATTGAATATCCGCAATTTTTTTTTAAATCGATATTCTTGGTTCTATTTTTTTCAAACGCAAGGAAAACCAAGTTTGCTAATCGCTGGCGTGGCATTTATATTCGTAGTACACGGATCCATTCAGCTAAGGACAGAAAATGTTAATTCACATACAGCGGTGCTGCATCCGAACGTATGCGAAGTTGCTAATAATTTGAATGCATCTTCAAATGCAACTTTTTGGTCAACGATTTTTTTTAAAAACGTTGATGTTTTCAAACTTCGCCAAATAAGACTTAACCACTGTCAATTCTTCTTTAGAGGGCAATAAAATTCCTGAGGAAGACAAATAGTGAATATTGTCAAAATCTAATTCTTCTGCAGCTGAAATGGCTTTTAAACAAAGTTTTATTTTCACTGAATCGCCTAGTCAGTTCAGTTAAGATTACGCCAATAGTCTCAAAGAAAATTCGTTTCAATGAATCATCATATTGGTTGGTTCCAACTATTTCCATTGTGACAAAATCGCTAAGAGATGAACTGGGTATTTTTCGTCTTTTAACTTGCTGTTCCGGTTTCGATTCATTTGCGATGTCAAAATCTCCAGCAGTAATAAAGTAACTAATTTCTTCATAATTTTCGTCATTTCGCATATTTTTAATAGATTCTGTTACAGTTTCTATTATTTTCGAGGAATCATTAAGACTAGATTCACGTGTCTGTAACTGTTTATCAGCTGGATCCAACGTTTTTTAATATTTTTTCGCATGTAAACTACGCAAAATCAAAAGTTGTGCTTGGTGATAACAGTAAGTAAACCAGTAGCTTCTGTTACATCAGCACCATCGTATTTTCTGCTAGAAGCAGTGAATTTTAAAACTTTAACAATTGCTCTGTATTTATTATAAATTATATCTGTGACATGCAAGTGTCCAATCCAACGTTGTTCCAGGAAACGGCTCAACGCATGACCTTCGTAGTTTTTCACTATACAACCACGTTTAAGAAACACGTACAGCATGGAACACTGGCCAAAAAATTATTTAATGACCAGAACATCATGCATTGCTTTCACTATAACTAAATGGAGATGATAATTGCAGCAATGAACATAAGGTATAGATCAATTCAGCTGTTGTTGTATTATCGTTTGAAGTTCACCTAGTTTTCTACTCATCACCAAAGCTCCATCATAAGATTGAAAAAGTATATAATCAGTATTTAATCTATTTTCCTGTAGAACATTTAAAGTTAAATCCGCTAAAGATTGTGCATCTAATTCTGCAGTAGCTTTCAAACAATGCCGTTTCGTAAACTTTACCCTCTTTCACGTTACGATCCAATAGCAAAATTTTCATTACATTTTCTGTATTTCGTAACATCTGCCAAAATTGTAAGCCAAGGTACATCTGCACTTTTGACATCGTCAACGGCACTCTCACGAACACAGCCGGTTAAGGTCTGAATGACATCGTTTTGTATATCGTGAAAGATATGTAGCATTTCGTGGAATAAATTTGTCATACTTCCTTAATTTTTCGTCTTTATTCGTTGTAAATTCATATAGATTTTTGAACAAACCTTGTTCTTCGTGATTTTGAATATCGTAAGTTCCTCGCATTGGCAATTCAGAGATATTAGGCGCTAAGAGAGTCGGGCCTTTCAGTTTTGATCGTTAATGCAAATTACTATATGTAAGGCTGTGGCATTGCCTAGTTAACCGACTTTTTTTTTTAAATAGGTATCAGTCGTTGGAGATTAAGCAATCATAAATTTGAAAAAAAGTTTTTAAAAAATATATTAAACTTTTTCGAAATATCTGTATTAAAATTTTTAATGTAAAATCTTCTAGGGGGGCAAATGATGCTGCTAGGTGGGGCTCAGCCCCACCTGGCACCCCCTTGGCTACGGGCCTGCTTAGAACCCACCTTAGGACTGTCTATACAGCCACAGTTATTCTAAATCTAATAGAACAGATGGTCACAAAAGTCACTGTGGCATCACAGAGGGTTACAGTGGTTATCGAGTGTCACAAAATAGTCACATCTTGACTGGAAAGTGTCGTGACCTCACTGTGTGGTCACTGTGACGCTTCATTGCGACTAGTCACTAAGTGACGCCATTGTGAAGTCACAAGGCTACTGCTCCTTCTTGTGACGTCACCCGCTTTTGTGACTTTCAAATCTGGCTCGGTTGTTACATATTTTAACTTGCAATTTTGGTAATAATAATAAGAAAATACGATGGAATCGTGTTTTAGAAAACTTTTGGAAACTTTTGTTTGATTTAATTTGAAAATTATAAATTATAGAATTTTTATGAATTTGAAAACGAACTTGTATGTTTAATGTATAAAACCTCGTAAAAATATCACACTATAATATAAGATTATTTTTACCAACAAAAAAATTTTCGCGCAATTATGAATCCCCCTTTTTTAACAAAAGACTCACTCCTAGAATATAAAAACACGAAAAAAATTCCAAAAATTAAACTTATATCTTACCTTAATAATAAATATATTTTCCCTCTAATTATGAAGTACGAAACTGGAATTTTAATTTTCAGGACTAATTTTTGAAAATAGTTAAATTTTTAAAGGAAACGTTGCAAAGCCGTTCGGCGCAACACTGGCTCATCCTCCTTCGACCAGTGTTTCCAGGTTCGTATCTCTCTCTGCATCAAACGGAATCTCTGGAAGAGGTCCCATTTACGCAAGCTAGATGGCATCACCATACTTTTTTTCTTCTATTCAGTTCATATTTTTTCTCGTATCGGTCACTATGTGTGGTCACAGGTGACATTTCGTGGGGTAACAAAGTGGTTGTCACAAGAGTAGGACATATCGGCCTCATGGTGACACGTATCGACGTCGCAATGACTGCTTGTCACCGGATTGTGACTGTCACTTGGGTGTCACTGTGCTATCAGGGAAGAGACGGAACAGTGATTTGTTTATCATGGAACATTTTTGTATTCATCGAAAATTCTATGTATGAGAAAGAACTAGAAAGTATAATTTAAAGACAATTTTTTTTAAATTTAATTATTTAATTTTATGCTTATTCTTTTAAAAAAAAGTCTCACTAGAAAATTTATATTACATGAATTCACTTAGTGTGTATGAGAAGTGTGATTATATGTGGAAGAGAGGACAAGAAAATATAGAAACAAGTAAAAAGAAAAATTAATTTAATTATTTCATCTTGTGTTTTTTGTGTGCGTTACAATGCCAATAATACGTGTATTTTTTAACTAAACTTTGGAGAAAGTGCAACTGTGTTGGCTTCTAAACTTAAAAAAAACAATGCCAATTTGGCAATTTTTTACATTTTTGGGATTATTCATGCTACTATTTTTACTTTCCGAACATGTACCATGTAAGGAAAGTATTGTAATCATGAAAAAATTCGACTTCGAGATTTTGGTGTTTTTACACGTTTTGAGGGCTTCTGAATCCATTTATGCTATTTTTACGAGATGTATGTATGTATGTGTGTATGTGTGTGTGTGTGTGTGTGTGTGTTTGTGTGTATGTGAGTGAACACGATAGCTCCTGAACGGAGCATTCGATTGAGCTCAAATTGGATATATATGTTATTAACCACCGTTGCAAGACTGGTATTGATTTTGGTGTGTATAGGACTTATAGTTTTTCTACACATCTACGACAAAGATTTCTTTTACATTATGGCCTTTGGGGGGAATTTCTTGAAAGTGCGCTAGCGTTTAAACGGTAAATTCGATTGAGCTCAAATTGGGTATATGTGTTATAAACCACCGTTGCAAGACCGGTATTGATTTTGGTGTGTATAGGACTTATAGTTTTTCTACAGGGCTACGACAAAGATTTCTTTTACATTATGGCCTATAGGGAGAAATTCTTGAAAATGCGCTAGCGTTTAAACGGTACTTCCGATTGAGCTCAAAAAGTGTATATATGTTATAAACCACCGTCGCAAGACCTGTATTGATTTTGGTGTGTATAGGTCTTATAGTTTTTCTACAGGGCTATGACAAAGATTTCTTTTACATTATGGCTTATGGGGGGAAATTCTAGAAAGTGCGCTAGCGTTTAAACGGTCCATTCGATTGCGCTCAAATTGGGTATACATGTTATAAACCACCATCGCAAGGCCGGTATTGATTTTGATGTGTATAGGACTTAGAGTTTTTCTACAGGGCTACGACAAAAATTTCTTTTACATTATGGCCTATGGGGAGACATTCTTGAACGTGCGCTAGCGTTTAAACGGTACATTCCATTGAGTTTAAATTTGGTATATATATTTGATTTATTCATCGATTAAAATTTATTTAAATGCTGGGTCATGATCTTAATCGTAAGTGTTCGGAAAGTCGAGTGGAGTCACTACTACAGATTTTTTTGTCTTAGTGCACGCCCAAGAAATGCTGCTCAAATGCACTTGAAAGTATTTGTTATATTGAATTTCTCAAAAGTGTTGTGTATCCAAGCATAATACTTCATAGAATAGTTTAAGAAATTTCATTTGAAGTATTATTTTTCAACAGTTATCTGCGCGACCCAAGTTTCACCATTGTATTTTATGTCATTCTTCATCCATTACTGAACATCTGGCTCATTTGCTTCTAAGTACTACGGAAGTTAACCACAGAAAGTCAGAAAACCGCGGTTGTCATAACAACCGCGAAGTAGGATAGTCCAGGGGCGTGTGTGAGGGGGAGGGGGATGAAGCTAAAGGCACAGTATAATTGCGCCCCAGTTAGTGAGAAAAGTTAGTTCCCCTTTTGCACGTCACGCGGTGAAAATTATCGATTATGTATTAGGTGTCGGAGTCACAGGGGGTGGGGGGAGGGGGACACTAGGAAGAAACGTGTAATAGGCGACCTATGACGCGGTGTGTCATGTTAAAGTAGTGAAGTAAAAAATTTTGCTAGAACGATTTCTTTAAAAAAAAAAAGGTCCAACAACAATAACGATAAATTTTGCCGCGATTGTAAAGCACTTTCCAGCGCAACTGTTTTCTTTTTTTTTTTTTTCCCGCGCCAGATTTGGCGATGTATCGGTATGTGACAAATTATCGTTGCTAAACTTGGCGAGGTTTTGGGAATAAACTTAAGTTGTAATGTTAATAATGCAATTTTGCGTGAACCTGTAATTAAATTTTAAATGTTACTTCCTTCAATTACTAGGAGAGTAAGCTATAAAAAGCATTCGATATACTCATTGTATGCATTTTGCTTGAATTGGATGAATATCTCTAAACTACCGCATAAACCGCAATGCATTGCATCTCTTCTAAGTGCTCCTGTAAAACAGCTATCAATGCTACATACATTATAACATTAATTTGTACTCCTTATCAACTTTTATTAATTCTGTTGCTTGAAATAGATAAACGTGCTTTCAATACGCTCTAAAAATGACTGCCCGTAGAGCGTTAGTATACTAGAATTCTTTTGAGTGCTCTTGTAATAAATTCTGCTTGCACCGTTCTGAATAGTACAGCTATTTCAGAACATGGCAATGAGGTGGATAAATTTTGTAGCAAGCGATGCATATTTACGGCTATTAAATCTCGGACGGACGGTCAAACCAAAGTCAGACAATTTCAATTTTCTTCGAAAATATTAAAAATGGTGACGAATGTTTAAATGCAAGTATTTGAGCTAAGCAAAATCGAAAAGACAATAGACTTAGGTAAATGTTCTTAGAGCTGTTGTTCGTAAAAACAAAAACCTACTTCTCAGACGTACGTAAATTAAAAAAGTGATTACGTAAGGCCCTCACGTGAGTACGTCTCTTAATACACATGCAATGCAATAAAGAATAAATTTATGCAAATAACAAAATTTAATTTTTAAAAAAATTGAAATATATTGTTTCGCATAATTTTACGAAGTGTGACACGTTTAGAAATATGTCGTTTTTAAGGAAGTTTTTTTTACTATATAAAATTTTATTACTAGCACAAGTTAATCGTTTCTTGCAGGGTATAGTACAACATGTACGTATTTAAGGTAGGACAAAGATTTTATTAAATGTATTAAGTTGCATTGGTTATAATTTTTGATATTATTTTCAGGCTCTAATCATGACCAATTACGAAAAAAACAAGAACGATCATGCCAATATCATGCCAATTCATAGATTATAAAACAATGTCAAATACAATTGCATTTTATGCACACGCACGCACATGTGCCGAAAACTACATCACTTGGATCTCACTAACAATCACTGCCATTAAAACGTAATCTGTTCCGTTTTCGCCGGCTGATCTGCAATTTTGAGCTAAAATTTAGGCGGAAATTAATAGTCCTTTTGAAAATGAGCCAAAAGTTACATCTTGTTGGTGGGAAATCAAAGTCCTGAAGATTTCATCTGGCGTAAAATTTAGCGATATATCTTTAATAGTAGCAAAACGGGGCGACCATTTGATCAAATTTTGAATATAATCTCCAAAAAACTGCGTTGATATTTGTGTATTTTTGTGCAATCCTCTAAAAGATCTGCAAAATTTATATATTTTTTTCTTTTTGGTGTAAAATAAACTGAATGTGTGTTATATACCGGGTGATCCAAAAGTCAGGAAAAACTTTAAAAATTCATTAAAAAAGAGAAAATAATGATAGAAAATTGCGGTTTGCACAAATAGGTTTAGGGTATGATGGAATTTTTCTAATGACAAGAAAGTTTGAAGTTTCAAATGTTGCCGGTAGGTGGCGCTGACATGCACAATGGGAACCAAATTTCCAATTTAAAAATATCCGAAATCTCTGCAATGCTTTCTATGCAAACTGCAATTTTGTATCATTATTTGTTCTTTTTTAATGAATTTTTGAACTTTTCACTAGCTTTTGATGCATCCTGGGTGCACCAAAGTTTAAAAATTCGTTAAAGAAGAACAAATCATGATACAAAATTGCAGTTTGCGTAGAAAGCATTACAGAGATATTGGATTTTTTAAAAATTGGAAATTTGGTTCCCATTGTGCATGTCAGCCCCACCTACCGGTAACATTTGGAACTACGAACTTTCTTGTCATTAAAAAAAATTCCATCATACCCTAAACCTATTTGTGCAAACCGCAATTTTCTATCATTATTTGCTCTTTTTTAATGAATTTTTAAAGTCTGTCCTGACTTTTGGATCACCCGGTATATACTAATCATTATATTATGTATGCATCATTTTTTTTAAAAACTTTAAAGGCCAATTGTCCCCCTACCTAAATTTTTAGAAAATTCAGGTATACAACCTATTTGAAAATGATATTTTCTATAATAGGAAACATTTTGCCCCCCTGTGTTACATGTTGCCATTCAATATTACGCAGTTTACGCCAAGGCCTGTAGTGTAGTACATGACAATAGCAACTATAAATTTTCCTAGCAATCAATGCAAATTTACGGCAGTTGGTGCTCGGACAGACAGACAAAACAAAATCATTAAGCATTCAACTTTGTTGGTTGGTGGTGTTGGCAAAAATCAAAGCTACTCGGGGACCATCTGCCAAAGGAGGATGTCTGAGTGAAGCAGCCAGCTGCATCAAAAAAGGGTCTCTAGATCTGTGGCACCCGATGAACGTTTCGATCGTCCACCATCTTGCTGGTCGTTAAGTCGAGCTATGGCAACGGCTGCCCTTTTTTCAGCACTGGGCAATCTATCCAGCTGTTCTTGCATTCTTACTTTTTTTCAGCAGATGTCAGTGCTGTTCAAAATAATCGTGACCATTTTTTTAACGGGAAATGACGTGCTAAAAAGTAAAGGATTCTCGTGGAGCTATGTCACCCGCAACTATTTTTATAGAAATCAAATCTGTTCTTCGTGACTGGCAACAGTCAAAACGTCAGAGTCTGGTGTTCTCAGAACGGGACTAGTGCGGATTAAAGGGTTAAGGAGTATTTATTCACGATGAATCTTGTGAAAACCGCCCAAAACTCCATTGGCGTTAGATCGACATCCTCGCGGTAGGCCAGAGCACTAAACCTTCGCACTTCAGCCATGTACCAATGTTCAGTGCTTTATCCGCCCGGTCATTGATCGGTTTCAACTTTGTTGGAAAGTTGGAAAAAGGAATTATAAAAACAAATATAAAGAAAGAAAAAACTACCAAGAACTCAATCCCGTTAAGTCAAGTAATACTCTAATAAAAACGTAAAAATATTAAAGTTGAAACTTTCGCAAAAGAGCTTGCTACCTAATCAATGAATTTCAATGTAATTGATTTTTATATCTGCATTTGGCAACACAATCACTCCTTATAAAAAATAAAAAAAAAGTTCGTTCACAAAGAAACAATTACCGACATCTCAGGTAACAATAATTCTTCGTAATGTCTTATTCATCAATTCATTCTTTTTTTCCAATCATCGTCTTTCCTTTTTAAAAGTTAAATGATATTCACACAACTATCAGTAAATCTCTTTTCATTAATCATCCTGTGCGATAAGCCTTCATCATTGCTGGGTTAGCAACGAATGATGTATTGCCTCCTGTGAATTAAAGCTAAAAATTCTCGAGAAAATGAATTCTTTTTCCTTTATGAATTTATGAGTTCTTTCCTCTTTTTTTTTAAAAAAAAGAAAAAGAAAGAGGACTCTTTTTTTTCCTCTTTTTTCTTTTTTTTTTTAAAAAAAAGGTACATATATGACGTTAGTTATTGGACATTCCAAATTAATAATCAAAAGCAGCATCTCCGAAAGCATTAAAAATAATATAGTAGAAATTTTAACGAGTATAAAAGTGACGTATGTTTTTAAAAATGTTGTTTCTACATTTGTCTCTGATATTTTTTATTTGATAGTAACGTTTTGATTCTGCGTCTATCATTTTAATAATGAATCCGAAAATATCGAGATTTCAACACTTTTTTATAATTAAAAATTTTTCCTCAA
This sequence comes from Cheiracanthium punctorium, assembly GCA_038373885.1. NCBI lineage: Eukaryota > Metazoa > Arthropoda > Arachnida > Araneae > Cheiracanthiidae > Cheiracanthium > Cheiracanthium punctorium. Next base: position 95,543 of record JAWZYV010012701.1, on the reverse strand, counting down.
CTATTTCAGAACTTTTCACGTGTTCATATATCTGTTACATAAATCGGACTTTATACATTAATTTAATAATTATTTTTTCACTAAATTACAATATTTTCACTCTACGGATTTTGTTAATAATTATTATATAAGCCGAATTATTTTCCTTTATTCAGTGAAACACAATTTTAATTTATGTTTCTTCTTGTAATGATCTATAAATGCTGCAAACGTTACATAATGTTTCATCTGTTTAATATGTTTAATTTTTTAAGAATATGAGAGCATCATTAACTCGTTAATCTATATAAATAAGATTAGAGTTTTGACTGTACATTATTAGGAATTCAAAAATTTTGCGATTTCTATCCGTTTCAAACACCTGGGAATCCATATACGACCCTCAAAAAAAGTTTTGTCTGTCTTTGGCATTCTGTAATTCTGTCCGTGACGCTTTTTTTGTTCGTGTATCACGTAAAATTGACTGAAGCTAATGAAAAGAAATTTGATGACATGATAGGTGGTCACTCAACTTAAACTATAGGCGTCGAATTTTTTTAATAAAAATTTTGATTAGATTTTGAGATTTTGCGAAAATTGTTTCGAACTGAGTATATTTATGTTCGCGCATCACGTAATAACTATGAAAGCGAATGAAATTAAATTTAATGACATGATAGGCGGTCACTGAACTTAAACTCTAGATGCCAAAACTATTATTTAAATATTTCATAGATTTTGAGATTTTGTGAAAATCTTATAAATGGTTGTTCTCGCATTCCTTAAAAAGGGATTAAGGGAATACAATGAAGTTTAGCAACATAATCAACAACGACTAAAACAACAAATGCCGAAATTTAAAAAAAAAATTGAATAAGTTAAAAAAAATGTTTATTTTCTTTTTAAGATTTTGTGCAAATTATTGAAGGAATAATGTTAAAATATCTACAGTTAATCAAACCGAATTTAGTTACAGGTTAGGAATGACCGCTTGAATTGAAAAGCTCATACAACCAAAATAAAAATTTAATTTTTAAATAAAAAGAAGTTCTGTATAGTCAAATTTACTCATCACTTTATTACTCTCTAACCTGTAATCTTTTAACAATAAACAGAAGTTATAAATTTAATTTCTATACTATTGCTAATTATACTATTTCCATTCTTTGTAAACCTACAATGCTGGCAAGCATTCAAGCTGTTTGGAAATTTGCATTACGTACTAACTCGCCAACCGTGGGTACTCCAGCTACTAAATAATATTTGTACAGGTGTCTCAGCACCAGGTTTCATGAATTGTAAGAGGGGTAGTATACACCTAAACGATTGAGAATCATTCAGGAATATGGGGTCGCAGGCGTCATCTTCGTGTATCAATTAATAATCACTATTGAAAATTAATTGATGCACGAAGTAATATCAAAATTCCGACTATAGCTTTGAAAAGACAAATTGATATCTTAAAAAAACCATGTTACTAAAAAATGGACAGTTTAGAGAATCATATTTATTCCAATCACGCAATAATCGGTGTATATAAGACCATTGTTAATTTAACGTACTCATGCTTCAATACATTATAAAAAGTCATTATTGATATCGTTTGCGACCGTATACTTCTATGTAAGTCATCTGGAAGTTTTGAATTTTAGTGCTGATAAACCCTGCTCACCTGTCATTTTTATTTTCATTAATTTCAGTCATCGGCAAAACCTATTTCATGTCTGCATTCACCACAATTACTCGAAGATCTTCAGTGGTTGGGTATCGATTCCAAAATCTTCCGAACTAGTCCTTGTAAACTAATCTTAAGAATTAACCAGCCACTGGGTTAGCTCTACTGGGAATTGGCAATACTGTGTGCTGAAATTTAATTAGTACACAGCAGGTGCGTAGCCAAAGGGGGGGGGTTAGGGGGTCGTAGCATCACTGAAGGCTGAAGCACCCTAACAAACTTGGCTTTATTAATTGCTTTATTTAGATAATGGTAATGTATAGTTGGAGAATGATTTAAAACGGTTTGAGGGGTTTTTACAAATGTCTGAAGTAACAGTATGGGTTTCAAAAAGATATATATATATAACCTATTTCACTACGCGAATTTTGCACTTAAGCGAGGTGAATTGGAGTGCATCCCTAGCGTCCTTCTGTGTCTTTCAGTTCTAATAAACCAGGTTATATAGAGCATTTTCATCTTATCGTAACTTTACTTATTATAAATTCCTATTCATAATTTCACTTCACCTGAATATAGATTTTCTTGGATGAAAACAGCTTTCAGATCATCCTATTTCACTTATAAAGTCTTAAACTGTATCTGTAAAGGTCAGTTGAGCATTTACTTATAAAATACCTGTTACGCAAGTTAAATTCTACGCTGCCTCTTTCTTGGTAATTTAATACATCCGATTCTATAAGCAATTCTTTTAATATAATTGGAAATACGAAACTGGAAAGCGAAAGTAATAACCTATATGTTTTCAATCCACTTATAACGGAATGATTTTTAAAATTACATTATTTTAAAACGCAACTTATTACAGAATGAATCCTCTTATGATTCTATTTTATGCGAAAATGCAATTGTAGCAATTTTCAATGAGACTATTTGTATTCAATTTATCAAATTCAGATGGGAGGGAGAAGAGTTTAATTATTTCTCCCGGGACTAATAGCTTGAATATAACTGCATGGATTTTTGTTTTATTTTTAGACTGTATTTGTAGTCAACAAGAACGTTTTAGAGTCTTAATATACATTGCTGTAATCTATTATTACCATCGAAAAACTCATGATGGTTTGTAAAAAAAAATTATTTATTCATTAGATAAACTAAAATTAATTTCATAAATTTCTAAAAGGAATTTCACGTTTCTTCTTATTCTAGATTTTCCTTTGTTCTGCGCAAGGAAAAGTATAAAATTCCTTTCAACTATTGTATTTCAATTCTCGAAATTCCCCCCCCCCATGTTGCTTGAAACAGATAATAATGAAATTTGTTTCTGTGTTTGTTTGTAATTAAGTACGCATTTATGGGGTGCGGGGGGATTCGTGGCTCCGAAACCTACCCGAAATTTCGATTTTTGCTAACAAAATAATAACGATGAAGTTTTTTTTTTTACCGCTTGGATCCTTTTCTGAAATTTACTTCTGGATATGTTTTTTTGTTATGTGTCTTTCTTGTGTTGTACTTTTTCTTCTTAGGAATATTACTGTAACAAAATTACCTCTTTCAGTATAAATTTCCAATGAACGCATTCTTGTTAAGTAATTAAGATGAAAATAGCTAATGCATAACCGTACTGAGCTTTTAACCGAATTATGGGTTCTTACATAACCTTAAGATTTCATAAAACACAGAAGCGATTAATTTCAAAGGAGTTTAAAAAAATAAAAAAATTAGAAACTCATTAACTGTCGATGGTACTTTATCTGAACCGGAAATTGAAATTTCCAGAGCTTTGCGTGTTTAAAAATTAAGGCCGCCTTTACCCTAGGTTGGCCCAACGTATCAGGTACTCAAGCGTGAACGTGATCCATCAAGTCCCAGAGGAACAGAGCAGCATTAGGAAGTTAATGCCTCGTAGGTGACATCAAATACTATTACTTAAGGAATTTCGTAATTAAGTATCGCCGTTACGCAAGATGTTAAATTTTGGACATCCCATAAGAGCTCGTAAATTTAGTAATCGTGGGATTTTTGATAGGATGTACTTGAAGATATTAAAGACTTCTAATTCGCCTGGATTTTTCCAGTAAGCTTTAACCCTTTGAGGCGCAATCCTTTCCCAATGCTGAAAAAAAGGGCAGCCGTTGCCATCGCTCGACTTAACTACCATCAAGATCGCAGACGATCGAAACGTTCATCGCGTGCCACAAATCTAGAGACCCTTTTTTGACGACAGCTGGCTGTGCCGCACAACCAGCTGTCGTCAAAAAAGGGTCTCTAGATCTGTGGCACGCGATGAATGTTTCGATCGTCCGCCATCTTGCTGGTAGTTAAGTCGAGCGATGGCAACGGCTGCCCTTTTTTCAGCATTGGACAATCTATCCAGCTGTTCTCGCATTCTTCCATTTTTCAGCAGATGTCAGTGCTGTTAAAAATGATCGTGACAATCTTTTTACGACGTTCTGGGAAATGACGTGCTAAAAAGTAAAGGATTCTCGTGGAGCTATGTCACCTGCAACTATTTTGTTGGAAATCAAATCTATTCTTCGTGACTGACAAAACAGTCAAAACGTCAGAGTTTGATGTTCCCAGAGCGAGAACACTGCGCGCTAAAGGGTTAAAAAGTCTCTGTTTGCTCATTGTGTAGACTAATTCACAAAACTCCAGGAGCAGGTGGAACGGTAGAATGAAATCCCCAATGGTTTCCTTCAAAACGTATAAATTAACTGATAAATAAAAACTGTGAATCTGTGTCTCGTCTCGTCTCGCATCTATCCTTAGGATAAATAATATCCTGTTTTAAGGTCTGAAAATTTATGATTTTGTTTTTAAGCCCCGAATTCTAAAATTAGGAACTAAATTAGTCTTGAAACAAATCTTAACACTTTCTTAATTGAAACTTTTAAAGAATTTTCTTAGTTTGTCTGTTTGTCCATCTGTCTGTGACGTAAAGATGCTTGAGAGACATGAAATTCATATAGGTTATTTCTATGCACTTAATTTTAATGATTACAGATTTACAGATTTTCTAAAGGTGCACTAGAAATAAACCTTCCTAATATATATATATGTCAATGTTTGCATGTATGGTTTGACGGATTTGGATGAAACTTGGAATAAAGACAGTTAAAGTCCTGGATTAACATATAGGCTACATTCTATCGCGCAAAAAAACACTGTTCCTATAATATTAAAAAATACTATATTTTATAAAAAAAGAAGACAATTGAGTTTTTATTTTACTGAGCTGTCGACAGATGGAGCAAAATTCAATTACATCTGCAGCATTTGATATACATTTGCAAGAAACCGACAGTATCACGTGACTGATGCTCTATCATCGCTTAATGCCATTTTATCGTCTGCTATGTCTGAGTTGGATAAAGAATACACCTGAATAAGTTTTTGAAACTTTCATTCAGCTCGAATTGTGCATTTTTCTGTGCAGCTTTTTCTCATTGTATTTCTATTGTATTACATCAAGAAAAAGGATGTTATAAATATCAATTTTAATTTTGTTTAATCACACCCAGACAGTCTACAAAGAATTCTTCGATAAATCTAATTTTATAACATTTGTCGTAAGATAAGCACTAACTTGCCTATTTATTTAGGCTAACAGTCTTTCATGTACATAAATATGGCTTGGTTTACTGAATGGGGCATATTTTTTAGATTATTATTTAGGTTAGATCCAGTATCACAAATGCCTAGGTGGGTGAATTATGCATGAGCTGGTATACCTGAGAAAGCTAGTAATGTTTATTTTTGTGATACGTGCGCAAATATTCCGAATTTTCAAAGCGGCGAAAAATACACTATCTCATTTATTTCAAGGTTTATTTGAGGCCTTAATGCTGAAATACTCTGTTAATTACTGGGTTCGTCGTTCTAAAGTCCAGTTGGTGTAGAAAGTTCTAGTAAAGAGTCCACTTGTCAGAAGGGAACACAAGCTTTATTGCCTGTAGAACTTCGTCGGTCAAGCAGCTGTACAAAATTCACATGCACAATCAGACAGTAATGTGCTTTTAACAGTCCGCTTAGATAAGAAGCTTTCAAAAATGCTGTATTTCTCACACAAAATAAAACACTTCCACAGGCAAAAATTCAGTGGAAATCTAGAAGGGATATCGTACACAGTCCCTTAAGACACAGCAATGAAGAATTTACACACAGCACTTAAAAACAAAGCTTGAAAAAGGCAAGCAAAAATACCGCTCCTATCGCACAGTTCACAGAGCAAAGCAGCGTACTCATTGGAAGCTCAATCCACACTGAACTGGGGGTTTGTCATGCTTGTATTTATAAGCGATACAGAAGTTACAAGAAGCTTCCAGAAGAATGTATCTCTCGAAGATTCCACATACAGCAGTACTTTTGATTATGTCATAGAATAGAAATATTAGGCTATTATGCATGTTAATTGCAGAAAAACTAACTTTTCAAGCCCCATTGGGAAAATTGCGCTAAATGACCAAAACGTTGCCTAGATTGGCGACTTTTGGCGGAATATCTCTAATTCGGCGCCAAAAATAAGTCCTCAAAAGTGAGGTTAGCTAATCTCTAGGACCCATATTTCTCGAGATTTCTAAAAACGCTATACTAATCAATGGGGAAAACCGAAACTCCGTATCTCTGGTTCTAATTGACCGATTTTGATGCAACAAAATGCAAAATTTAACTCTTTGACTCGTAAAATTCGAAATTTAAACTATTGAAACCCCGGAAGAGCGGGTTGCTCCGAAAATTCGTAACAATATTCATTAAATAAAATATGTGTGCCATCTGATTGTAGAAATTGTTTTATTTCATTATGTGTAGTCATAATTAATTTTACACCTTTTTATTTTGTCTATAAACACAATTTACAGTTTAGTCGAAGGATCATTTCCTCCTTTTATTGAGGGTAAAATGATTTTTTGAGCTCTTTGTCAAAACTCAATTTTTTTAATTACTCAATATGGGTTGAAAATATGATTGAAATTATGTTTATAATGCAAAATATAGTATAAAACATACTAGCAAAATGCCAAAGTTTTATTTATACACTTATGCTACCTATTTATGCAAGTTTTCCCCTTAAGGGGATAATTTTAGGTCACCTTTCTCCATATCTACAAGTATGCCATAAATGTTAAAAATTGATTCAGCTGATTTCTATTTTTTTAATATTCATATTAAAATTGAAAGACATCTATATCTATCTATCTATCTATCTATCTATCTATCTATATATATATATATATATATATGTACATACATATTTAAAGAGTTAATAATTAGATCTCTTGAAAAGTTGCTACGCAATGCGTGGTGCACTTTATCAATTGCTTCAAATTTGTTATCTTTAAGTTTAAAATCTATTCGATAAAAATATTTAAGAAGTCGCTGAAGGGGCTCAAAAATCGATATTATATAATCTCTTCCTTTGAGCGCTGATTTTCCAAAACCTATAAAATGCAATCTGACTTTTTACAATTTTATTTTACTTTGTTACGCACTTTAATGCCTCGAGGCACGGAATAACGAAAATAATGTCCAATGGAGAATATTTGTGACAATACTTATTCATATCGAAACCTTATTATTATTTATTTATTTATTTTTTTTTTTGCTTTTTCGATGTCTTGGCCCCGGGCTGTGCAATCCCCTGAGTTTTTCATGGAAAGTGCACTTAGGATGTGAAGTTTTGCCTTCGTTTTGGATGCGATTTGGATAAAATTGAATTTTATTGATCTAGGCATCATAAAATGTCACACTTGAGTTCGATCAACCTGAATTTAAAATTTTATATCCTCAAAGTTTTAGCTTATAAAAATCTCGTTTGAACAGGCTTAAGCAATATTTTATGTTTTAGTGTTATTTATTTATTTTTTTTTTTTTTATTTTAATTTATTTTCTAAAACTTTTATTCCTGATTCAATGAGTCAATCAGTAAAATAGTGTAACGGAATTCAAGTGCAACGCTAAGATTAAATTTCAGCGTGATTCACGGTGTATAAGTGTTAAATGTGTAACCTTACAGAAGATAAAGTGACAAGTAACATGAAGTATTATTAATGTACTTAGAATTTTGCGCATCAGCTTATACAAGCATTATTTTGATTTTTACCAAAATCTCATATCATTGTCCAATGAGAGTACAAAATACATGTCTTAATATACATGTAGTGATCAAACCCAAATAAAACCGGATTCCCATGGACTTTAATTCGTAATTATTACTATATAGTTACGCTGGTCCCCGACTCACTCTCTTAACAATTCCGGTCCGACCACTTCAAAACAAAACTTTTACCGTCATTCATCCAAACAGATTAAAAAGTTATGGTCTAAAACTGTAATAAAATTCACAACGTTTGTACGATCCGCTTGAAATATTTCATAATCGTGTATAAATTTTATAGAAAACAATCTGAGATACTTTAAAAATCTGAAAATCCACCCGTTCCCTCATTTTAAGGCGATTTTTCGCTCTTTTCAGCTCCATTCTATTTCCGGAGTCAAAAAAGTGAATCATTCGCGTGACAAAATTAACTTTTTCAATTAAAAATGACGTCACACAATTCGGATTACAATTCGTTTAAAATAGTTTTTCCAGGTAATATGGTTTAGTTATTTTTTCATTAAAAGAAATTCACTCATCTACGACCAAAATTCACCGAGTTATGAAGCAGCAAACATTTTGACCTAAATCACTTTTCCACGTTTAAAAATGTTTCGTTACGGTAAACCGTTAAGAGACCCTATAAATATTGAAATTTTAAATTATAGGTTATAATTTCATTTGCGGAGAAGGAAGCAAAACTTTCTAATCTTTGAGCAAACGGTTATAGTCAGGCTCTATAAAATTCTATCCGGGATCAGACTTATTTTGTCACGGAAAGCACAGGAAGTGTTTTCTACACAGGTACATATTTGCATTGCAGCCGAAAGAAGCTATACTTTGAGCAAATGTTACGGTAACAGGATTTGTGACATTATTTTAAAGTTTCTAAAATGCATATATTCGTGTTTTAAAATGTACGACCCCCCCCCCTTCCAAACACTAAAAAATTTTGTTAAACTTGGCAAAATTAGATACTAGTTGGCAAACTTGGTAAAAAAGATAAAAAAATTAACGAAAACTATAATTTGCTTTCTATTTCTGGTACACTTGGAAAAATTACACAAACTCAGTTGGCAAAAGTAAGAAGTTGGTTATATAGTTTATAAAAAAAATAAATAAGTTGGGGTAAAAACCGATATCTGACTTGGCATCCCCCCTCCCCCCCAAAAAAAAAACAAAAAACAACAAAAACAAACAAGTCTTAACAATGGCCCTGCTTTCGACAAGCCTATCTTCCCTCTACCAGGGTCCTTGCTAAAGGGGAGGGGGTAGGGAGGGGAGTCTCCCCCCCCAAACACTCGCAAAATTCTACTAAACTTGGCAAAATTGGCGAAAAAATTTTAACGAAAACGATAATTTGCCTTCTGTTCCTGGAACACTTGGCAAAAGTAAAAAGTTAGTAATATCCTTATAAATAAAAATGAAATTCTGTTTGTTTGTTTGTTTGTTTGTTTGTGGATTTGATTCGTATACAAATCCACAAAAATGGACCTATCAGCCTGAAATTTTGCACAGATATGTAAAATAATATAGAATAAATTATAGTCTACTTTAAAACTTTGAAAGTCCACCCGTTCCCGGAATTTAAGAGATTTTTTTATGCTCTCCACGCAAAAAGCTTTCCATAATTGTAACCCCTGTAGTGAAAAAAGTGTGAAAGAAGCATCGTGGTTGCCATGTGTGGCGATTTTGCCGAATAAAATGTTGTAAATTCTCAAAGTAAAAATAAAAGAATAATAATGATTTTTTTTTATATTATTGATTATTGATTAGTTTATATTCATAAGGTTATTTTTTTAAATTATAATATCGTGTGCATGGGAAAACAGAGCAGGAATGATATGTTTTATACGCAAAACAATAAGAATTGTAGATTTCTGAGGCTAATATGTTAAAATTTTTTAGTTTGGCGAAAACTAAAATGGCTCAAAATGCCGAGAAAGTGAGTTCTAACGGTTTGCACAGTTTCCGGCTTGGCGCAATTTACTGAGAGCTGAAGGAAATGGATTTTTGAAAACAGGTGCAAAGGTTTTATTAGAATACAGCGTTCAATTTTAATGATCCGTGCGGAAATAATGCAGTTATTAAGGGATTTCAGGCGATCTATCTTCAGCATTCTCGCCAATTGAGTGCATTGATTTAAGTTGGGGGGATTCCGCCAAATTTCAGATAATTGAAATCTTCTCATTTAGTACATCGGAGTAACGATGAATAAAACACGTTATATAGTTGATAATTTAAAAAATGCGGCTGTATTAAGGGATTCCACTTTTCAAATAAAAGCATGCTTTACTTTTTAAAGGTCGAACTATTTCCAAAATTGATTGCTGCTAAGTCAATGCATCGAATGATTCGCTGAAAAAACTCTTGCAAAATGGCGTATGTTGGCACTTTGGCGAGGCTTAGATTTGAAAACGAGGCTTAGATTTGGCGAGGATTTTATTTGAGACTGGTAGTTGATAAAAATATAAGTAAGATAGTAAAAACCGATATTGGACTTGGCAGTTCATCGACATCTCCTCCCCCCTAAAAAAAAAAAAAAAAAAAAAAAAAAAAAACTCTTAGCAACGGCTCTGCAATCTACAGTGTACAATGGGAGAATCGAGATATTTAAATTAATCTCAAATTATTAATAGCCCCTCGTGCATAATGGAAGGGAATTCCCTTTTTTAAAACTAGTGCCAGCCAGATATCGCATATCCCAATTTTTCCCGCGGCATTTCAATTATGCCAAGGTTGCTGCTTCCCCCTCTTCCAGCGACTCCGGTATAAGTGCGCGCTAAGCCCAGGCATAAATCAATTATATTCCGGGAGTAATCAAGTCGACTTTTAATGACACATCCATCAAGCAACGGGGGATCAAATTGAAGAAAATGGACAGACTCAATAATTTACGATTAATGGATAAATGGGTCAGGTAACTAACTCGGAGGGGACTGAAGCTAATTACTTGACAAATGCAACTAGATTCCGGCTTCCTATGCATTTAATTTAAGAGTACACTATAATGTAATTTAGTAGATATTAATGTATCGATGTTCCATTTCAGGACAGTAGCTGGATTTTAAGATTTTCGGTTTCAATAGGGTGTCATTTTGCACTTCGTCTGATATTGGTAGATACTTTGCTGTATTCTCAGTCACTTGAAAGCCAGTTTATGGTTTAAAAGTAATGAATTTCAGTTTTTGTATTGTAAAGTTTCATTTTATTTTAGAATTCAATTAGAAATAACCGTACCAGATTCCGACAAAAGGTCACGTGCAGAATGTAGACATGTATATGCTCTGATATTCAATTTAAGATTAGAAAATAAAACCCGTTGGGGAGACAGTTACAAAGGGAGCTTGAAAAAGAAAATGACGGAAAAATGCCTATCAATAAATCAATCATATCAATAACCATGATATAAGCAATTAAATGGTTAATAAGGACTGTCTTTTGTAATGTAATGCATATGTGTAATGCTTATTTATAGATTCTTTATATTAATGATCTTATATTCGGTGCATAAAACGCAAAAGGAAAAAGGAAGTAATATTTTTAAGTTGAAAATGCATGTTATACTCCGAGATATACAGTAGTTACTCTTTAAAAGTGGAGAACCACATGTATTATTTCATTAAAACGCTTATTACTTTTTGAGATCTTCTGCGACTGTCTGCAGTACGACAATTTATGGCTAAGTGTTTCTAAACGTCATGTACGTTAACGTAAAACAATTTTTTTAACCCTTTGAGGCTCGGTGTGGTTGCCCCATGGAAAACTACATTATTTCAGAGCTTTCATTGCTAGTTTCACAAAACTATGGCTGAATGGTCCCAACGGCTGCACTTTATCAGCGTCTGGAGGTCTATCTCGTTGGTCTTCTACACTGATGTAAAAATGCTTACACTTCAAGATCAAAGTATTGATTCGTACATCAGACAACCTGGAAAATAATAAGAAAACTTGTTAAGTTAATTATATTTTCAGATTATCCCCCTACCCTACCCTAACCATAGAAAGAAATGGTGCAATACACTTGTTTGAAATTACAATTTCAAGAATTTTTCTCTTGTTAAGAGTTTTTTTTTCAATTAAACTTTATTTAGCGAAATTTGTGCGATAGCCGCACTCAGAAAGACGTTTTCTATGAGTTTAAATTTTCTGTTTACTTTCAAGGTTTAATGTGTATTGTTGAATAACTCACAACACCGTAATTGAATTCATTGAATCTCTGTTCATTTAAAACTATTAAGGGAATTATTTCTTTTTGATTATATTTGAAGACAATTTGATTATATTTGAAATAGAAACGTGTGGTCTCGCACAACACAAAAGAGCTTTCTAATTAAAAAAAATATTGATTGTAGGAAATACAAAAAAGCAATTCAGTTTCGAGTTTTAAATTTGGCACAATACTATTGGTGCGAATTATTAATGGCATTTGGATAAAAGACTAATAAAATAAAGGGATATCACTGTAGTACTTTTATGATAATTGTAACAAAATAATGTTTAAGGCTCCACTACGACGGAGTGTATAAGACACTCAATATGGTTGATGGCCTAAGTGTGAAAGTCCCGGGTTCGGGCCCCGTCGAGCGGCTCTCGATCTAACGGTGTGGAGTTTTGGGCGATTTTCTCAGGATAAAACGTGAATACGCGTTAGAACCTCTTAGAAAGTCCTCCTGCTAAGGCACCCCATTCTAGTCAGATAACCCTCGTGCAGAATTGCCTTAATACACACAAAAATGTATATTTATTGTCTTTTTAATGTGAGGGGAACAGAGTCATTAATTTTATTTAAAACAAAATACAGTAGAGTCTCGCTTATCCGACGTTCATTTATTCGACATTCCGTGTTATCCGACGTTGGGCGAAGCAACGGCAGCTGCAAAATTTGTTTGATCCGGTGCAATGATGACTGTTTTTTTAGTCCGAAAAATTCTATAATGGTTATGTTTTGATTTTTACACCCTCACTCTACAACGAAAAAAAAAACACTCTGTGTCTTCCCATCGCCTTTTCTTCTTACTCCCCTCCCCTTTCGATATACTGTACCATTAAATTCAGAAAATCAAAATTATGGAAGTTTAATTTTTCCATTGTTTTCATGTATTTTTAGAACATGATTTTATTGCAAGATAATAAGGTGTAATATAACATATGTATGTATAACGTTTAAGAGGCTTTTTCTTGACTCCTCCCTATTATCCGACATTGAGCTGGCCCGTTTATGTCGGATAAACGATATCTACTGTATATAAAAGCACAGGTGACACACATTTTCATTTTATAGATAAAATTAGAGATATTCTTCAAATCTCTAGTTTGTTAAGGCTATTTTTTATGCACGCCATTGAATTGAAAATTTAGGTACAAGAAATGAGATTTGTCAAATTTAAATAAACTAATTGCATTGTAATAAATATTTTCTCATGCATAATGCTTCCACTTTTTTTTTTTTTTTTTTTTTTTTTTTTTTTTTTGACATTTCAATCTGGTTACATTTTAATCATTGTTATTGAACAAGGCCAAGTATCTTCAGAAAATAATAAACAAGAATATTATACCTGTCAAGATCCGTAGTATTCAAAAGGTGGTCTTGTGAAGCCTGCACAAAGTTGAAAAAAATGTTTGCTCTCTGTCAAGCCTGAGGAACGCACTCAATGTATCCCTGTCAAAGGAAGGCGCTCAATGTATCCACTAACAAGCCTACTAATGGTGGACTAAATGGCCCTATCAGCTTACACCAGGGTTGAATCGAAGGGATCTTAATTATAGTAGTGTTTTTTTATACAAAGTTTTATTAATGACTATGTCATTTTATCTCTCACCCCCTGTATTGAAATTTGTCTGAAAAATGTGTCCCAAAAATGCGACATAATTTCACATATATTTAAATACTACTAGTTCACAACAGCTTTAATCTGTTGTTACACTATTTTTTAAGCTGTGGAATATGCGTCACATGTATTTTTTACATATATTTAAATACTATTAGTTCACAACAGCTTTAATCTATTGTTGGAATATTTCGTAAGCTGTAGAATAGGCATCCCATGTATTTTTCTATATATGGGTTACAATCCTAAAAATTTCAGCGTTACCAGGCGAAATACACGAAAGATGCGAGATAAAATTGTCATTTTATCTCGCATCTTTCGTGTCAATAAATATCGACATAGTCAATTAATATCGTTTTAATATGGCCATAATGAAACTAAAAAATTAGGGGTGTTCAGGGACGTCTCCCCCTGACGAGGCTCGAACAGCCGATTTATTTATTTTATCGTTTAACACCAGTATTGTGAGTGTTTTTTTTTTTCCATCGAAGGGATCTTCCTTAATTGTCGGCTTGAGATTTTTATTTTTGGATAGAAAATGGGGAATCCCTTGATGTTGTAACCGCAGAAAAGCCTTCCTTGGACTAGAACAGGTATGGGCAACCTTTGAAAAGCTGCGGGCCAAATTTTAGGATGTTAGAAAAGTCGTGGGCCGTATAAGTGGGATTTATGTGCGATTTCGAATGGTTTATATTGGTTTTCTATGATAATTCGAAATGTTCCGCGGACCGGATTAAAAGCCTTGGCGGGCCACATCCGGCCCGCGGGCCTGGGGTTGTCCATATGAGGACTAGAAGATCAGCAACTTCGTTACCATACCGTCCTGTATATGACGGGATACGTGGAGAGCAGATTTGATGTTGCCGAGAAAGCTGTCTTAGAGTTTCGAGGATCGAAACAGTAGTTCTATCGCCAACCCTAGTTCAAGATGCTGAATGGCAGTACGATATCTGCGATTGAGGCTACAGTATTGATAGCTTTAAGAGCTTTGGCAATCGCTACAAGCTCTGGTCTAAAAACGGAGCAGAAATCTGGATTCCTGATTTTGATTTTTTGGGAGTTGGTAGGGGCCCTTATGAGGGCACCGCTTCCTATGTTCGTCTTTGCTGCCATCAGTATGTATTTGACAAGCGGTAGTTGGAATTAGATCTATGATATCAAGAGCCAGTTGGCGAAGATAATTGAGCAAATCATGATTTTTGTTACATTTCAGTTTTTAAATATATGATTTTCCATGTAACAAATATCATAATTGTTCAATAACGTTTAAATGAGTACAGCTGCACAGTGAATTAACTAGCGTAACGTGAATACGCGTTAGAATCCCTTGAAAAATCCTCAGACCAAGACAACCCTACTGCCATAGGCAGATAACTTTTGCCTCAACACAAAATTTGGAATTAATAGAAGGTAAGGCCCGTTATTTTAACCATTTTACCTTGGTTACAAAAACGAGGTATACTTTTTGCAAATGTTAGTTTATTATGCCCCTTGGTACTAGGTTTTATGAATACGTACATCAATGTTTATCAATGTATTAGTAGCAATAGAAAGAAAAAAAAAACATTGGAAACAAGGGACATTATATTGTAACATTTTTTGAAAATGACACTTATACATTCGTACTCTGATTTTTTTTAAACTTGAATTTGCCCTTCATTTCTATGCAAAAATCAGTGAAAGACTTGCTTCCTTGCAGGCATATTTGACAGAATCTTGTTTTCACGATTCTATTGATAAAAGCACTAAGTGAAAAAAATAAAGTACTTCCTGAAAATATTCAAAAACTTTTCAGAAAACGGAAGAACTTCGAATTGATTCCTGTCCCCTCGAAGTAGAAATAAGTTCCAAAAACACAAATCGGAAATTCAAATCTTTAAAACGTAATTACTCATATTATTTTTTAAAAGAAGTTGTGGAACTTGACGTTAATGAAGAGTTTTACGTTCAGTACATATTTTTTGTGAACAAAAATTTCTCTTGTAAAGTGAGAGGAAATTGCTCTTTATTAAAGGAAGTAGTGTGCTTTTCTTTTCAAATAAACTAGAAAAATAGTGTACATTTTAAAAGTAAAATTTTTATAATTCCGAAATTTTTACTCAGAAAGTTTAATTCCAGCTTATAACTAATATGTAACTGAACTTTAAACTAAATTTATAAAAAATATTCCATTATTCTTATTTACATAATGGTATGTCTGCATTTAGAAAAACAATAAGGCTTAAAATATTTTTATTATTCAGACCATTGTCCAATTAAAAAGAATTCATGCTAAAATTAAAAATTCACAAAAAAATTAAATAAAATAGACCATAACATGATGCATAACAATGTATGTATTAGGACAGATAAATATATGGATCGATAGATAGTAATTTTTTTAACTTAGTGTATTTTGAGAATTAAAATCCAATTTCATTTTAAAAAACGGATCGCCTTCTATTATAAAAAAGCAGCAAACTATCTGCAACTTTTACAAAATACTGAACTAGTGAGTAATGTTTTTCAAATTTTTGTAGATGTAGAAATTATATTCGCATGAACGAAATGAACTTAAAAAATCTATATATATATTTTTCTTTTTTTCCTGTTTGTTGAATAACTCTTACAGATTTCTACCAAATTTCACAAAATATTAAATTAAAAATGACGTTATAGTTAGCAAACATTATGTATAGGGTCACACAGAAGAATTATGGGTCACTCATTTTTCGGGGTAAACGGTAGACACAAACTTTATAGCACACGTTTTTCGTTTTTTTTTTTTTTTTTTTTTTTTTTTTTTTTTAAACCAGAACAATTACTCCAGATAATCCTTATACATTCTATTTCTTATATGAAGCTCAAAAAGAATGTTACTATGGAGCAAATAAGAGGGGAAAAAACTTTTTGTAATTCTATAAAACCGTCTTCAAAAAAGATTGCCTCTGAAAATCATGATTTTTTAAAGATACATCATTTCAAGATTAAGTGAAACATTTTTGAAAAAAAACAATTTGTTGGTGCTGTTTTTTAATTGCAAATGGTCTAAGATTTTCACAAGTACATATATTTTTTTTCATTATTTTCAAAATTAATTTTTAAAGTATGCTGATTTATTCCCGTTTACTGGGGTAATTTTTGGTCATTGATATTTTTTTTATATTTTAGGTGTGGTTTTTTTAAAAATAATATTAGTATTTATTATAACTGTTATACTTTACTGTAATATTACATTATACTTTAACTGTGCTTTTCATACTTTTCTGGCTTGCAAATTAATTCCTGCTTCGAAAAAATACAAAATCAGCAATTAAGACAACACATCTCGAATACTGAATTCCGGAACAAGGAGACAATTAATACAAATTAGGTAGTTGTGACAAATCAAACTTTCTTGGACATTGTAACTGCAAGAGCAAAAGAAATAGAAGGGAAAGCAAATGAAAAGAAGAGAAAGGAAACTCCAAAGCATAAAATTGTAGACATTAAGAGAAACCTTGCTTGCGAAAAAGTAAAATTATCTCAAGAAGATAGAGACAGTCCCCGAAATGAAAATAAGACTAATTTGGAACTATTTAGTGATAAAGAACTGTCTAATGAGAGTGAAAATAAGAATTTTTTAAAAAGCTGCTGAAGTATTTCTCCTTTGAAGATGCTAAGAAGGGCTACAAGGAATTCATACGCTACTTGAAGAGCAGAAATGTTTTGATGTGTATTATGAGAATTGCCCATTCTAAAATGGGAAATTAATTGAAAATTTTGGACAAGGAAAAAGTAGAAATGAAATTTCTGGAACAAGGTACTGGAAATTTTCGCTGTCCCAAACAAGATGTTTTGGGATTAATTCAAAACGAGTGTATATTCTACAGGCTAATCCCTTAAATAGTAGGTAGTTTAAATGGAAATAATCCCTTTGTTGCTGATATTGACAGGATAAATGCTGTATGCAAATGTTACAAGACATTCTGCCTGGAATTGTGGACTTAGAGCGAAATAAATTGTAACGAGTTCGTAAAAATAATATTATTTAAATTAAATTTTTCCTTAAATACAACATATTAGATTATTTTTAAAAAATCTGTTTATATGCTAAATAAGGATAATTTAGAATATTTATTTCCTTTCATGTGCATTGCTGCCAAAAAAAAAAAAAAGGTCGACCCGCATATTTACCCCTTATGTGACCCATAGTTACCCGAATCCGGGGTATAATTCCTGGTCACTCAATAATATAAATAAAATAAATAGTAATTAAATTTTAGGCAAAGTGATTATTTGAATAATTTCTAAATTATTTAGGCATACTTCTTTCCAAATTAAATAATTTTATGTCTCATACTTTAGAAAATTTTAATGTGTTGTACTCTCTTAAAAATTTAGAGTGACATTGTCACTCTTACAAAAAGTCACCGGCAAATGATCCCAGATAGAGTGAGATAAGAGTGAGAAAACTGCATTATGACTCTTCATCGATAGGATTCTGTCACCCTAACTGCAAGAGTGAGACAATGTCACTCTTAGAGTAAGGGTGAAGGCGCTATCTGCTAGAGATGGCCAATGATTCGATGAGTCGAATCAGTGATTCGAATCTTGGTACTGAGTGGCTCAGTCTTTACACTCACTCTCTACTGATTCGAATCTCAAGCCCTCAAGGGAAATACATTCCAAGTGCGAAGGGAAGAAAACTTATTTTCCCTTTGCCGTTCCCAGGGATTTTCCCTTACTCTTTCAACTCTTTTCGACTCTTTACGACTCCTTTCGGCTCCTTTCGACTCTTTACGACTCTGAGTCGATAGATGATTTGAAACAGTAAATGAGTGGGTGTGGGTGAGTTGGTCACTGAGTTGGTGCAGCAACGAATCTTTACTGATTCAGTGTTTCGCTCTGTTTCGGTGATTGTATACTATCGTTGAGATTCGTTAGTTTTTCGAATCTTCTATCGACTCAGAGTCGAAAGGAGCCGAAAAGAGTTGAAAGGATGTTTCATTTAATTGGAGGGGTTTTTTCGAATCTTCTATCGACTCAGAGTCGAAAGGAGTCGAAAAGAGTTGAAAGGATGTTTCATTTAATTGAAGTTTTTTTTTCGAATCTTTGGTGTTTCATTTCTTGGTTGGTGGTCGGATTTTAAAGTTTTATCTGTCTGTGGGTGTGGAGTGGGTCGAACATCGTTTGCTTTTGGCGGGTGGCATAGGCGTTACTTCCTAAGGGCAAGAGGGGTCAATCTCCCCCCCGAAAAAAAAATTAAGAAAATCCCTCCTTCCAACTTGTCTGACTGATTTAATATTTGTTTAAAATTTAATGAAACATCCCTTTTCTACTTTTAACTTTAATATATGTCCCCCTGCCCCCACCCTCAAAAAAAAAAAAAAAAAAAAAAAAAACGGAACGTTAAGTTTACATGGTGGCGGATTTTCATGTGAAGGGAAATAGAATGAAATAAAGTTAGGATTGTGCTTGTCACTTTTAATGAAGGATACAGGGGCGGTATTAAGCGCTCTCACAAAAGGACTTTGTAGTAAGCAAAATAACATTTCGCTTTATTGCAGCAGATTTCCTTGTTTTTTTTTACCTTGTTTTTCGTTTAAGGGGAATGATTTTATTTTCTTTCGTAATTCAGAGAAATACAAAATAGGGCCTAAAGCAGTGGCGTAGTTAGTGTTATTGACAGTGGCGTAGCCAGGATTTTATTTCGGGGTGGGCTGGGTATCAAATTTAAAGATAAAGTTCAATTGTAAGCTAAGTAAAGGGTCCCATTTTTTTTGGGGGGGGGCAGCAGCCCCTCAGTAGGACTGGGCCAAAAATCGACATATCGGTTTTATTTCAACATCAAATATCCGATATTCCCATTTTCATTTCAGTGAAATCTCGAATTCGATAAAGGGCAAAAATACAGGCCGGCCAGGGGCGTAGCCAGAATTTTTTTATGGGGGGGGGGTTATGACTACTGCAACTCATATATATGTATACGTGTGTATGATAATGTAGTGAAGAATATACATTTTGTATGGCAAAAAATTCCTCATGGGGGGTTATGACCCCCTAACCCCCCCCCCTTGGCTACGCCTCTGAGGCCGGCGATAAGAAAATCCTGAGATCAATACCAGCTTGTGATGCTTTTGCTACTGCTTTCTCTCGGAAAGCTTCTTCTTCTCTCATCGCAGAAAAAACAGCTCCATGGTTTATTAGTCTAATTACCATAATTAATTAACGTATATCTCGGAACCTATCCACCGGAGCGCGTTTTTATTGATTCTCGACCCCCCCTAGACTCAACACCCCACCGATACTTAAAATTTCGAATGCTTTGACACCAAACTTAACCTTTTAATCTTACAGGCCCAGGGGGTCATACGAAGCTCCCCTATATTTTCAATTTGGGCATTTTAAACACTAGCCTCCTCCGGCGGCAACTCCAAAGTCTGGAAACCATCCCAGAGCCAATTTCTACATGTTTGCAGTCCTTTTAAGCCTCAATCATGGTTAATTAGTCTAATTACCATAATTAATTAACGTATATCTCGGAAACTATCCATCGGAGCGCGTTTTTATTGATTCTCGACCCCCCCTCTGGGACCCCCATCGATACATAAAATTTCGAATACTTTGACACCAAACTTAACCTTTTAATCTTACAGGCCCAGGGGGTCATACGAAGCTCCCCTGTATTTTCATTTCGGGCAGTTTAAACACTAGTTTTACTGGAGCAAGGAGAGAGAGATGCTAACTGCCCGAGAACTCAGCGGAGAAGAAACCCGATGAATGGGTGAAGGGTGTTTAAATAGTACGGCTTTCGGCGCAGAGAGAGGGAAAATTTCTTTAGTTGTTTTATTGATTCAAGATTCGAATCACTGATTCGAATCATCGAAGTAGTGAGTGAGTCGAGATTCGAATCAGTAAAATGAGTCGAACGCCCATCTCTACTACTGCTCACTCTAGCGAGAGTCACCACATTTCCCATGATGCGTTCACTTCAGCAGGAGTGAGTGCGTTGCTTCCAAACTCAAACGACGCCATATTGGAATTGGACTGCAGTTGCGAAGTACCAACTGCATACAAGTAATGGAATACTTTTAGCTAACACAAGTAAGTAAAACCTTATAACTTTTCAATTATTGTAAATGTTATTTAAAATTTGATAATTCACAACATATAAGATACATTGATTCAGTGTCGGATCCATTAGGACTCCAGCTCTTCCGACAGACATTGCTTTGGTTAGGGTTAACATTTTGCTTTACTATACATTTTGTTTTTAAGACTTAAACAAGCCTGCTTCTTTTAATTTTATACCCTTCCGAGAAATTGATCTTTGGATCCGCCTCTATACTTGATCGTAGTATGTTATTTATGCTTATATAGCTGAAATCTTGCATTCGTTTTTTGTTTCTGTATATAATATTTGAGCATGTTTTGATGCGTGTTTGTAAATCGGTGGTGCAGTCAGGATTTTATTTCGGGGGTGGAGAGGGCTCTAACCTGTGTATCAAATTGTAAGCAAGCTGTTTCAACTGTAGCCTCAGTATCAAATTTTAAACTAAGTAAAGGGTCAGATTTTTAGGAAGGATACGCGCCTGTTGCAAATAGCATAAACAAAATTTTAAATCAAAAGCAGAAAATAATGATCAATTATATATTGTATATGCAATTTATATTGAAATAAATTATAAACGTGGGAAAAAAATATTTTGTGATTAAATTTCAATATGTCTATGTGCATCATTTTATCTTATTGCACATTCTAGCACAGATTCACGCTTAGAATATACATATATACGTTATTAGATCAAAATAACCGCTCTCTTGTTGTGGTGTAATATTTCCCTCTCCACTTTTTACACATACACAAACCTCTCTCTCATATGGTAAAGTGGATAATTTACGATCGAACACCCCAGATGGCCTCAGGAAAGTCCACTTTTAAATCAGGGAAACCAGCTGAAAGTAGCAGGTGATTCAGAATGTGTGAGCTTTCATTAGTAGTACGAAAAACACAAGGGATACTTGAACTTGTGCTGGTAAACTGATTCAACGCGGAAAAAAAGTTATTGTTTTTGGTGTTAAATGCGAGATTTTTGGAATTGAAAAGTTTGTATACTGTTTAAGGATAATTCAATAGTATAGTAACGGATAAGTTTAATATTACTGGTAATAAAGGTAAGTGTTACAATATTAAATTTAGTAATACAGTATTAATTTTAGAGCCTTGCACATTTTGGTTTGGTAGATTTTATGTCTTCTGTTGTGTATCAATATTGGTAAATAAAATTCTCAAATTGGTAAAACTTACCTTTTAGCCTAGATACCAATTCAAAATAATGCTATTTTTTTTCTATTGAATTTAATTAACATATGAAATATATCCACAATATTGGCTATATACTGGAAATGTTTCTGAAGTAATTCCATTACTGATAAAGTTTTTAATAGTAGCAAGTTAGTAGTTAGCCCAAATATCTTTACAATGTGTTCACAATATTAAGTAAAAATTCGAAATATATATTTATAATGTATTCTTAATATTGACAAGTAATTTTTAAAAATATTTTTATACCATTTTATTATTTTTCTAATGCTAATATACTCAATCCTTCACATTGTTATTATATTGGAAATAAAAACTAATATTGGTAAAAATTAGCAACATTTATCCATTATATTGTCTATGTTAATGAATTAAATTAAATATATTTAAAATGTATCCACACAGTATTGTGTGTATATTATAAATTTCCCTCATATTGTACTAACAAATATTTTTAATGTGTCAGCATCAAGACTATTTCAGAACAACATTTGATATTGGGGGCCCTGGGCAAAGTCCCGATTTGCCCATGCGATAATAAGGCTCTGATGTTTACTTATTTCGAGGGTGGCTGAAGCCCCACCAGTCACCCTCTGGCCAAGGACGTACCCAGGAAGGGGGGGGTCTGTAACACCTCCGAAATTTCAGTTTTTATTAACAAAGCAATAACGGTGAAGTCTTTTTGTGAAAATTTCTGCCTTTTTCATCGTTTGGACCCCCTCCGAAATTTTTGGACCCTCCCAGAATTTTTTTTGGGGTATGTCCCTGCCCCTGCTCTCCTCTCCTAAGGGGGGGGAGCAAGTTCCCTACCTTGAGCCCCCCCCCCCCCCTTATGGGTGCCCATATCATTAATGTTATATTTTTCAAGTATTTAATATTATTCTGTGGTTTTCTGAACTTGCAGGTAGCAGAACAGATTTCATTATTTATTGACATTGTTGAGAAAGCAGACAGCATGGATTTCAGAGTTTGGGTCTTCTACTGGGTATCATTAAGGGTAAATAAATTTATGATATTGGTAAAATTTACTTAAAAATTCAAAATACTTTTAATCCTTTTTCTACTGAATTTAAATGAAATGTATCTGCAATATTGGCTATATTTTGGAAGTAGTTCTGAAGTAGTTCCATTACCAATAAACTTTCAAATAGCACCTCAGAGGATTGTAAAACATTGAAAACCCAAACCAGTATTTTTACATAGCAGCAAGTTAATATTTAGCCCAAATGTATTTAAAATGTATCCACAATATTAGGTAAACATTGGTAATATTTCTAATGTATTCCTAATATTGACAAGTAATTAATTTTATAGTATTTTTATTTTTTCATATTCATATACTTAATTATTCAATATTATCATTAAATTGGAAATAAATACTAATGTAAATTGTAGCAAATTAATATTTACCCATTATATTGTCAATTTAATGAATTTAAATTAAATTTATTTAAAATGTATCCACAATATTGGGTGTATATTTCAAATATTCCTCATATATATTGCACAAGTATATATTTTTGATATGTTAGCATCTTAATATATTATTACTTGCGAATTATCACTGTTTATCTGTTACACATTATTTTTGCATTTAAAATCTGAAATAATTTTAAATGCATTCATATACAAATTTCTGAAAAATATATCTTAATAAATAAGTCAAATATTACTGAAAAATATATCTTAATAAATAAGTCAAATATTACTGAAAAATTTAATGTAATATGATTGTTCCCTGATTATCATGGGCAAGCGGGTAAATACTGTGGAAAATACAGAAAGACAATTGTCAGAGTCGGTGAAGAAACAAAATGTAAGGGGGCCCCCATTTAGACCCATACTTCTGACTCAAGCGACTTTATGTCGTAATTGCTGCCTGGATTTGAGATTGGGGGGGGGGGGACTGAAGCCCTATAGCCACTCATCCCATTACCCCTCGATCTACCACCGAATCATTTGTTCTTGTGATAATGTTTAAATGTAAATTTTAACTGAAGACTCCTACCTTGGGTGGTCATTAGTTAAATATATATAAATTGATAATAAATGAATATTCATATAAATTGGTTGCTTTAGAAAACGAAACTTTTAGAATGTTTTTTATGTACTGAATACTCATTTTCTTGAAATATAGGAGAGTTAATAACAGCGATGACTGGGTGATTTTTCAAGAACCTTTGATAAGGGTGAATACTACTTTGGATGTCTTTAGATATAAGTATGTATTTATTTTTAATTATTCACTGTTTCAGTGTATTTTTAAATTTGGGAGTTAATTTTATATTCATATCATATGTTATAAATGTTCCTTATACACATGTCTGTGTGAATTTTATATTATTATTATTATTTGCATTGCAAAGCATCCCATTTTAGAAGAATGTATATCTTAAGCACTGAATCAGATGGGTAGTAGATTTCTCACAAAAATTGTGTTTCATTAAGTGTCTCACTGAGTAGAAACAAAATGTTTCAATCAAGTTATTTTTTTTTTACAAGAAATAATGCAATTTCTGAACAGGTTTTAAAAGAATTCAACTATGTCAGAAATTTGAAAATTCAGAATTTCTCTTCACAAGCTGTATTTATGGCAATACAAATGGTTAATTTATAGAAGTAAAATACTCAGAGAAAAATTTATAATATATTGTATTGTCCAAAATAGAGGGAGAATTAGCCATCAGATATAGTTTCCACTTTCGTGAATTTCTCCCTAAAAATGGGATAAGACCTGCAGTTTTGTTGTTCTATAAAAGTTCATCATGCTGTCTATGAAGAAGCATTCTGAATTATACCGAGTTTTTGAGAAGCCTGTCTTTAAAGCTTGCAGAGCCAAGTGATGAATAAAATATGTTACAAGAAAAACTGATTGATTTTGGCTGTTTATCACTTTATTATCTTTTTATTTTCTAGTACTCTGAACTGGTCCTGTGGAAAACCATTGAATTTTTGTCAGTGGCATGCTGTAAAAGAGAAGAAACTATTGGCATTATAAGTGGTATTCATATTTTTGTTTTATTTGTTTATTTATTCTTTAAATAATGTTCTTAATTACTAGTTCAAAGTCTGCATACTTTTGATCTCTGCGGTCTAATTTTTTTCAAAGCTTGTATCGCATAATTTCATAATTGTTAGTAACTTTTTTTTTTTTTTTTGAGATGTTTACTTTTTTGTTTAGTTTATTTTTTTCTTATTTTCCAAATTGATTTATATGTTTTTTTTTTTAGTTTTTTTTCCTAAAGTGATGTTACTTTGGGGCAGTTAGTGACTATGTATTAAATTTTATAAATTTCATGTAAATTGAGAAAGTTATTAGGGCTGTTCTTAAAAGAAAAAAAAAGTATAACTTTTGGTAAAGTTACATCAATGAGTAAAACAATAAATATTTATACAGTAAAATTCAATGTGGTATTCTTTATTAAAGCATTTGACCCAGGCAACTCTTTAGTATATCATTTTATGTTATGCTATATTCTGTCATTTATTTAATCTCTATTATATGTAAATTTTTTATGTCAAGTTGCATATTTGACACCAAGTTAATAAATTGCTTGCAAAATCAAGTCTTATTTGCAACATTTTATGAAGTAACAATGAAATAAAGTATAAAAATCAATTTTTAGTCCCTTCAGATTAATTTTTTTACTCTGCACCCTCACTACCTCTTAAAAATATGTTGTAAGTAAAACCTTGAAACTCCTGTAACTTTTATTATTATTATTATTATTATTATTATTATTATTAATGTTGTCACTGCTGTTGTTGTTTAAAATGTAAACTGTAAAATGCTACTTTCAGAGATGAGATTTAAGAATTTAGTTTAATATTCAGACCTTTTTCAATGTTTATAAAGAATTCAGTTTTTTCATTTTTTTCAAAAATTTTCTGATTTTTCAGTAAGGCAAAATTGTATATAAGTAAGATAGATTTAGTATCAATAAAAATTTAAATATTTATTGCTCTTGAAATTCATAAGTATAATTGCTCAAAAGTTGTTTGGACATTCTTTCAGACTTTTTTTCCTTTTTTGTTAATCTCATATCTGTACTTTGGTACAAACCAAATCGAAAACTAGCCTACCAGTTTTGACATCATATTACATGTACCACCATTAGTGGTAAAAACAGATGAAATATATTATTTTTTAATTTTACTAATACAATATGTAAATGTAAACTTTACTTCCTTAGTAAATTCAGATTTTTTAAGCCTGCAGTATTAACAAAGTGCAATAACCTTGTCAGTGTTCACATGTTGTCATATGTATATTTGAATATTACTCAAAAATATCTTTAGTCTAGTTTTTAACTGACTTCAAGAAGATCTAGGTTATTAATTGGGGTCAGTACTCAGAGGTGTAGCAAGAATTTTCAGTGCCCGAGAACAAATTTGCATCACTTCCTGTTTACCAAAATGCGCTGGAAAAAGTTTTATATACAAATTGGTGCCTTTTGGATCCTATGCCCTGGGACAAATGTCCCCCTCTAGCTACACTTCTGAGCATTGAATCCTTGTAATTTACCAGACTGGATATGAAAAGTATTTTCAAACTTCCGTTTAATTATTTATTTCTTTTGTTTATCTTCCACATATAGATGTGATCTTTGCTAAGAATGTTGTTATTTGATGATATTTTACTTGCTGTGCATGAAAAGTTTTTATTGCAAAGTTATCACTTTATTTTTTACTCAATTTTTGATGTACCTAAAATATATTACAAGTCCTGAATATTTTCTATTTTTTAATTGATTGTAATAATTTGCAAATTTAACTCACCAATAGTAAGTTATGTGTTTAATATTTATTTTGTCACTATTAGTTTGATGTTTGTTATTACGCACAGGTTACTGTGATTCAGGGATAATTTTATTCCAAATTGTTTTGATATGGGATTTTCGCTTCAATACTGTCCCCAATTATTCTTTTTTGTGTTACCTCAGAGGATTTACCTCACAAAATAAAATTTTGTGAAGTAAATCCTACAATGTGTTCCTTACTTTTAATAAAGTATGTTGTGCTCTCAATCACTTTGCATATCAGTATATTCTAATATTAATAGAACATAGAGAACAGATTATTTTATAAAACAGTACAAGCATTTCTTATCTGTAAAATTAAAGTTTTTTTTCTTTTATTTTTTGCAGGTAAAAAAATATTTTTTTTTTTTTTTGAGCTGCTATATTTAGGTTTTATTGCAGTTTTTTTTCCATTTGCTTTTATGTTCAGTGGCAAAATTAAAATGTAAAAGGCAGCTTAAATTCTACAACTTTATTTTATTCATTTATTCATAATTTGTACAATTTTAACAGTAGGAACCCTGTTTCCCTTCCCTCTCTTACTCAGAAGGTTACAGTATATGTAAATGTTACTTGAAAGTATTTATTATTACCATACATAAATATGGTAATATGAAAAATGGTAATAAGAAAGTATTTATGCTTTGTTCGGTATGTTCGGTTCGGTATATTTATGTGAAAGTTCGGTATGCTTTTGTGCTGTTCCAAAATTGTATTTAACCTGCTCCTAAAGGTGTTCCAAAATGTATGTAGATTTGCAGACTTTTTATTATAAAGTTATCCTCCAATTTTAGTGAAACTATAAACAAAATGTTTTCTGAATCAAATGAAAAGATCTGCTGACTTATTCCTCTGTAAATTCATCACCTAGTTGAAAGTGTTAAGCTGTGCTTTAGTTGGAGATTTAAATTTGACACTAATCCATGTACACACAAAACTAATTTTAACTAATTTTATTTTGTATGTATTTAACATAGATCTAGTTTATGCTCTAGTATATTCTAGCTGCCAACTCTTTCTGATTTTGAGCCTTTCTTCAGTCTTATTCAAATTATGGGGAGGGTACCCTTTTTTTATTAGGATAGAATAGCAGTTATGTTTTAACTTTTAATTCTGTAATTACTTGTTGAAGTCATAATTTTTATCTTCCAGATGCTGTTAGAAGAATCCCTGAATGTGAAATAGTATTGAAGTACTCATATTGAATCCAGTGATTGTATTTTATATAAATGTAACAATGTAATACAATTAAACCAAATTTGTAATAATTTGTTGTGTGTTCACTGCCATTGCTTTTATAATTCATTCAAACCTGCATGAGTCTCAATAAGAGATATCTTCCACTTTTTTCAATTCGTAGGCTATTTTTTACTTCTGCAGTTCTGTAATAGTTTAAATTTTTTTTTTTAATTTAGAACGCATCGTAAACTAAAATTTGCTAGGCTGAAGACTACTCTGGACTTGGAAGTTCCATTACTCATGTTTTTATTAAGACTTTGCTTATATATTTTTATTAACTGTTTTTTCTTTCTTTTTTTTTGGCCCTCGTATTAATTGAACTTTGTTCTAACATACTAATGAGTTTTTCTGGCTTTACTTTCATTTATTGTTCTAAATCTGTTTTCAATAGTATAATAATTCTTGCATAAAATCTATATTAAAAGAATTTTTTTTTCAAGTTTTTAAAAGATTAAGTAATTTGTAGCTATTTTGCTGTAAAAGTGAAATTGAAATAAATAAAATCACACTTAAAAATAAATAAAGAAATGAATGTGTATATATATTAAAAAATTAAGAAATGGCTTTTATTTTGAAGTATGTATAAATTATGTTCAGAAGAGGAATTTGGTTTTTTAAGAGGTGAAAAAAAAAATCTTTTTCTTTGAATCACCACCCTCCCCCCTCACCCAGACATTATCTATGGAGGTTAATATGGTTCACCCTCATGCTCTAAACTTCAATTATTTCTTTGCGTTATGGCAAGTCTACAAGAGGGGTGTCTTCTTGGGGGGGCTGACTTGGGTGGTGAACTTTTTAAGGATTCTAACCTGTATTCTTGCTCATGCCTCTAAACCTTAAATAATGGTTTTTGGACAAGACAAAAATGTTGGGTGTATTCAACAAAATGGGCATTGTTGGGGAATTATGAAATAATTGGTTTTGATTTATATTATTTATGTATTGGCCTGCACAAAAATATTTCTTTACCCCTTTTCACAAAAAAAATAAATCAATCAATATAAAGTAGTTTCCATTTTAGAAATATTTTATTCCTTTTTCTGGGGGAGGGGAAAGAATAGAAAAATAGGTATTCTCTTAAATTTCCAAACATGATATGTACATTAACAGAGGTTATCAGCAGATATATTTATATTTTTGATTTACCCAACAATTAGTTTATTTATTTAATTTTTTTTTTTTTTTTTGGTTTTCAATTAAAGGATAGCTATTGCTCTTTTAACTTATTTTCGTGTTTCATAATTCTTGTATTTGTTCGTATAAATGACTGAAATTTAATTTCAAATAATTTCTTTTCGATAACAATTCAATCCTGTTCATTTCTTATTTATTTAAAATTAAAAAAAAAGACTTGTTAATTGTAATAAAGTTGAAAAGAAAGTTTGAATAAATTATGCTTAAAATAAAACCTATTTAAAAATCAAAATTATTAGTATTCTTTTGATTTTATATAAATATCTTATCATGAACTATTTTTATTGTTTTGTTAATACTGTTGTAAGTGAAAGTTGTTCTGAAATGTACCATAGGTAAAAAATAAGCTTTCAGGGATTTTTTATTTCAGCAGGAGAAAAGGTAACATTGAACATATCAAATATTTCTGCACACTGTTGAGTAATGTGGATGTCCGAAACTCTTATTTCTATTCTTGTTTGATCACAGATTACCTCAAATGAAGTTATAGTACTGCAGACAAAGAAAATTCTTATAAATCTCCTGCTGATGGATTTTACATAGCTCAATGGCTATACAGATCACCTCCAAGCATTTTGAAACTTTCACTTCTATTCCTGTTACGTTTTGACTAACCAAACAAAACATAAACTGTTAACGAATTCTGTAACTAAATAGATCTAGAGGTTATGGAGGTTTGTTTTAGTAAATATGTGGATCTCTTGGGGGTACCTTTTAGTGATGCCATCATCTGATTATTAAAATGAAACTCTGTACTCCTTCTTAATCTGTTTAATTTCAGAATAGGCTGTTATTTTAAATACTGTATGTTTTGTGTCAACAGTCCACATTTCACTCACTGGAATGAAAGCAAGAATCTAAAAATGCATGGGGTCAGATATTACTTGTACCATTGAGCTACGTAAAATTTATTTTCCAGCTGTTATGGATCATTCTGAACATGACAATAATCCAAGATAGCCCAGAAATAGATATCTAAGAAGTTCTGGATATGAAATAAGTATCAATTTCTGATCTTTGGATATTTTGAATATGAAATAGATAGCCATTTTTGGGATATTCTGGATCTTTAAGATCTTCTGGAAGTTTAATTATTATAACTATGCTACATATATACAGATACCTGTATATTATAGATGTTATTTACTCATTAGAGAGATCACACCTCAAATTTCTAATAGAGAAATCTATTTTATGTTGGACTTCTAATAGATATACCCAATATCCAGCTATGATGTATTAACGATTGCCTATGGACAAACTTGGGGGGGGGAGGTAAAGGCGGCAAAAATATTTACTTGTACGATATGAAGAATATTTTTAAGGCGCTCGATATTGCAGATACATTTTAAATATATTTAATTTAAATTAAATAGCAGCAAAGTTTTATAATTTTTACAATATAAAGGTTAAATATCAGCTTTCTACTTTTTACCAATACTAGCTTTATTCCCAGTGTAATATTGAGTAAATATTAACCAAAAAAATTAAAAATGGTATAAAGTTATGTTAAAGTAATTACTTATCCATATTGAATATATTTCCAATGTATATCAAATACTATAAATGCATTTTAAATATATCTGAGGCAAATATTAACTTTGCTACTTTGTACGAAGTTACATTTGATACATTTGACGAAGTTACAGTTGATCTTTGTTTTCAATTTTTTTTTAACAATATTGAGTTAACATTAAAAAATTTATCAATTGAGGACTACTTCAAAAATATTTCCAATACAACCCTATATTAAGAATATATTTTTTTGTATGTTAAATTCAGTGGAAAAGGTATTAGTATAGTCATACTGAAAGTATAATGTTATTTTGAGAATTTATCAGACCTAAATGCTAATTTTTACCAATATTGGAATTTTATTTACCAATATTGGAAACTGTTTATTCTCAATGTGTTCCCTTACTACTTTGTAATATTATTGGTTTTTGATATCAATGTTTTCACAATATTGAGTTAATATTTAAAAGTTCATTGGTAGCGAGACTGCTTCAGAAATACTCTCAATATATAATTAATATATCAATACACACTTCATATGTTAATTAAAATTTTACAAATAATAATAACATTTTGAGCATATATCAGGGCTAAACTCTAGTTTTTACCAATACTGGAAGTGGTCTTTACTCTCAAAGTATTCACATATATGTAAATTTTAATAATTAAAAGTAATTAGTACTTAATAATATTGGAAATATTTCTAATATACACTCAATATTATTGATAAATTTCAAATACTTTAAGATTCAATAGTATTAAAATTTGACTTCAAATGGGCAAAATATTAAATTTATAATATTGGATTTTATTTTCAATGAATTCACAAGATTGGATAAATATTGATGCTATATAGAAAATATCTTTTAATGTTTGCCAAATATTTAAAAAATATTAATAATCAATGCTGTTACCAGATACATTCATATATATATATATATATAAGGAATTATTTTAATTTCCCCAAAATAGTGATAGCCAGAAGCAAGGCATATGCAAGGAATAAATCCAGGGCCGTACCCAGACAAAAATTTCAGGCAGGGTCCAAACCGTGGAAAAGGCAGAATTTTTCACAAAAAGACGTCATTATTATTTTATTAACAAAAATCAATTTTTTTGGGAGGGGGGAGGGTCCGGACCCCTGGATACGGTCTCGAATAATCACCCTATAAAAAGTGGCGGTCACTCTTAAAAAGGGTCATAGCTCACTCTTGATCAGAGCGCTCCACTCTTTAAGGGATGGCGTGCTGTCACCCTTTCCTTAGAGTGAGGCACTCTTTCCCGGAGTGGGTTTTTGAATTCTCACTCCTAGTCCAGAGTCAGAAATGTCACTCTTCAGAATAGTGATTTCTCACTCTATGGAGGTTGGCTGATTTTTGTCACGAAGGTAGGGTGATATATCACTCCTCAGCACTGGTTTTTCACTCTTGATTATTAAGAGAGTAGCTTTTTGACCCATAATTCCCCCGAATGGCCCTGTATTGAAATCTAAAGTAGACACTATTTAAACACTAAAAGCAGCATGCTAAGCAGGGGCGTAACCAAGGGGGGGGTGTTAGGGGGGTCATAACCCCACCCATGAGAAATTTTTTGCCATACAAAATGTATATTCTTCACTACATTATCACACATATGTATACATATATATGAGTTGCAGTAGTCGTACCCCCGCCCATGAAAAATTTCTGGCTACGCCCCTGATGCTAAGTAATAATTTAAAAAAGTTGCGAATACGCACAACTACTGATTTTTTTTTTCTTAAGTGATACTGTAGCAATTTCTATACAGCAACGTGCATAAAATTTTCAAATTAATATCATGCAATTTGGAAAGATATCAGTATTAATAAAGAGCCGTCTTTTAATTTTTTCCCGAGAATTTGTACAATTAGGAGCTTATACAAACTAGGAACATACAAATTATGATTTTCCTACATTTAACTAATGAAAATTTAATGATAAAAGGCCATTTGTATTTTTCTTACTGCACAATTTAAATTAATTCTACATATTGACTTTCATGAGCATCGCATTTTGAGAAAACACGTGTGTTAGTAGGTGTGGCGTTCATTAATTTTGGTTGGTAATCCTTAAATGCTTACCCGCTGAAAGCTATTCTATATGCTTAGCTGACGATTAAAATGGAATATATTAATTTTTCGATTAGACATATTTTTCTCAAAACATTGCATTCTTCCCAAAACTCTGTTCTGCAAACGAGATTCTGGAACCTTATGAATAAAGGTGTGGTTTTGCTATTTACTTAGATCAGTCTACACGAAGAATATAGGTCTGGAATATAGATCAGTGGTGAAAGAAGCTAGTCTAAAAGAGCGTTTCCGTACTAATACTTAATTATATACTGTTATTCGAGGTTGGGTCCGTCTTGTTTGCCTTGCGTTTATGGATTATGGGACTTAGTCACTTCTGCTTTTACAGCAATTTGTACCAACCCCAAATCTAGATTAGTTTGATAGCGGCAACGCCGGACAAGGCTGTTAATTTCTATCACAAACTCACGAAGAGTTCATTTTTAACTTCTTTGGGAGCCGATAGATAGCAGCACGAAGTAAGACTGGAGTTTCTATGTCCACACACATTTTTAGTACGCGAAGTTCTTGATGGAAATTACTTGAAAATTTACTGGGTTACTTTATTGTAATTCAGTATTCAGTTTGAGAACTCTTAAGTATGCATTTTATGTTCGGCAAAGACACAGCTTTCAGCCACATTTTTGGAAGTTTTAAAATAGTTTTTCTTTCTTTTTTTCTTCATAATACGTTTAAAAAATTATTTATTTTGTTCAGATATCAGGTTATTTTCTTCTCTTGTGAGTTACAAAAATTTTTCGTTATCTCTATTGAACAACAGGAGCTGATTGATACACTTATTAAAGTCTGCCATAATGATCCAAAGAATTCCTTGCAAGCTTTTTACAGCTTGCCAAGAGAGCTACATTGAGCCAAAACCTGAAATCAGGCAAAAAGGAGTCCTACCAAATACTTTAAAGGCCATGTAGCAATTAAGGGTTAAGAAAACATGCTATATAATAATAAGACAATAATAATAATAATCGGGCGAAACTTTAGAAATATTCATGCGGATCCCAAACATTCACGTTTCTATATTATTTTGTCTTAAAACAGGGAGAAAATCTCTTCCATCGTTTATCTCTCCAGAGCTTTAGGGGCTTCTGGCGATGTGTGATAAATGATTCAAATATATCCATTTTCTTCATTTCTTACGCCTTAACGTAGTTTCAAACTTTCAGGTTACTTTTGATTTAGATTTCTGAGCAGTGCTTGACTCGAATATGAATGTATGTTTGTTTATACATACGTATACATATTGACACGTTTCCAGTATAATTTGGAAATTCCACCAGTGCCTACTAATTGTTATTTTCTGAGTTATTTTATATTTCATTCGTGCAGTTTGCATCTTTTGAAAATAGAACATGCCAAATTCTGTCTCAGACATTGCCTAAATTATTTAGTTTTGGTAGAAATACAGGATATCCATAAAGTACTTACCACATCACACAATTTCATAACTTGGCAAACGTTAAAAAAAAAAAAAAAAAAAAAAAATTATTGCATCACCTATAATTTTCAACAAGAGACCAAAAATTTTCACCAGATGTAGTTGGACACCTGTTACTTGGGATATCATATACACATTTAAATTGTTTCATAATTTCATAATTCTTATACCGCTAGGGCATGTTTTTCACTTTCCAGCAAAATAGAAAGTGTTGATGATAGCCATTTGTCTGTCTGTCCGTCAGTGCCGAAAATGCGGATTTATCACAATGAAATTTATGTGTTTCGCTATGCTCTGTGCCATCCTATCAAAACTGGTACATGTATTATTCATAATTTTACAGGAGCATCCTGGAGAATTCCAATACACTATGCTCTTTTTAAAGCATATTTTACAGACCAGTACCAGTCATTCTTATATCCAAGATTAAGAAAATATTCAATAATATATAAATATATTATTTCATATTCAAATCTAGAAGCGCCCCACCATGGCCGAGTAGATAAGGCATTCAAAATAGTAGACGATTGAAGTATGAAGGTTCCAGGGTCGGGCCCCATCGAGCGGCTGTTGATCTCACGGGCTAGAGTTTTATTAGGTTTTCTCCAGATGTAACGCGAATACTCATTAGAACCCCTTAGAAAGTCTTCCGATTAAGGTATTTCCCATCCTAGGCAGATAGCTCACATATAGATTTTCCTTGACAACACAAACAAACAAACAGACAACAAATCTAGAAACAATTAGGGAAGGGATTCATTCCTAGCTAACCGCAATCTAAGATATTACGGAATTACTTTGCGTGTGGCGTAATATTAACTCCAAAACCTGTTAAACTATTAACGTTTCTAATACAGTTCAAAACGGCTTCAAAATGACGTCAATCTCACTTGCGAAATCTAACTTCAATAATTGAAACCAAAAAATTTAATTTCACATTGTTTAATATTTTTCTACTCTATCGAATTTTAAGGAAGTTTATTATCTTGCCCTTGTCATAATGTTTACATCAATACCTGTTAACCCATATTTGGGTATCTCATGTATTTTTAAATTCTTGAAACCAAAATTACACCAATCTCACTTGCGATATATGGTCTGAGTTTTTGAAAGCAAAAAATTTTCACTAATCTTCCCTCACTCATATATCTTCCACTGTATCACTTCATGCATCTGTGCATATTTTCTAGTCGATCGATCCAATTGTATGGATTTGTCCTATACCGCAAAAAGAAAAAAAAGCAAATAAACTTTTATATTTATAAATTTAAAATTTAAAAAAAAACTGACATTTTAGTTACAATTAATTTGAAAAATATGTATAATAAAGATTCCTTTTTTATGATTTTATCCCTCACATCGTCTTGGGCAAATAATGAAAAGTTTTTTTCACGGTCCAATTTTCAGGCAGCTTTAAAAATGTAAAAATGAATGGAATTTTGGTAGGAATTTTGCAATTAGAAAAAAAAAAAAGATAGTAATATTGGTCTCAAGCTTTAAAACAAAAATATAATTTTATTATAAACTTACATTTGTGATACCTGCGTGTTTTAAGTAATACAATTTGGTGGTGCTTTGCAGTGAAAACTGGAATTAAGTGAACAGGATTTTAACCTCACGGCCGCTAATATATTTTTTTTCTACTTATGCATGTTTCACGAAAACAACAACAACAACAACAACAAAACGATCAAATATAAAACCTTTTCTGTGTTTCCAGTTTCATTTTTAATCCTCTTACAGGTTTCGGTAAAAATCGCTTCACCGCTTATTTTGACTTTAAAAAAAAATTCATTTTCTCTCGTTCGTTTTGCACACAATGAAAGTCCGTGGAAACATTTTCAATATTTTCCCCAGTGGAGCAAAAATTTCAGTTTGCGGCTTAAATCGAAGCCATCACAAATCGTTTGCGTCACAGCTGGAACGCAGAAAAGTCACTTCTCAGACAAATTTATTTCCTTTTGCGAAATGGTTATTTATCAGATAGATGCGTTTTGTGACTTTATACCGCCGTGGAATTCTTATATAGGTCCATAGAATTCTATTGTCTTTCGGAATGTTTGAGGTTTTAGCAATCATCAGGCGTGTCATAAGAATTTATATGCTGGGGAAAAAAAAAAATAAATAAATGATGTCAAACGTATCGATTATAAAACGCTTTCCAAAACATGGGTCTTTTTGCGCCAAGCTTGGCGATGTATTTTCGTGAATTATCCTGGCGGTTATTCCCGCCAAATCATTTTCTCGCTAGATGTTGAATCGTATTCGGAACTGGTTCGTTCAGTTATTTTTAAGGAATAGAGTTAATTCAATTGAACTAGTTCGTTCGAAAACTACTCAATCATATTACGCGTAACAGTGCGTTGTTTTTCAGAATTGTCGCAATTCTCAGTCGTTTTACGAATTCTAGAAAACAATTTAATATTCGCAATAAAAATTAAAATAAACATTCCTTCACTTTAAGCCTAAATCAACTATGCAATTTTAAAAGCATACTTTAATCTTAATCTTCAAATGAAATATCACTTAAATCATACTTGAACTGCGAAAAAAAAAATTGAGCATACTAAGAGTTAAAAAGAGCATAACAATAGCTATTTTCTGAATGAAATATTGACGCTCTCGCACAACACAGTACGGCCGCCTTCCTGGTCCCCAGACTTTACTCCACGCGACTTTTGGCTTTGGGAGAGTTTGAAACATATGATAAGACGTAATATTCCAAGAACTTTACCTCATCTTAAAGACAGTATTTGACAACATGTTCGTAACATTACATCGAACGCATTGTAGTCAGCTGCGGAACACGCTGACTGCAATGATTGTCGTCATGTTCAACATGTTTTGTTCTATTAATAATTGTGAACTATCATAAATGTATGCAAAGTGTGTAATTCATTAAAATACGACCCCTAGTGGAGAACATTTGAACTAATTTTTGATTCGCTCAAACAAATTCCCATATCTTCGTTATGTCCTACACAAAATTTCATAACTTTCACAACAATAGTTTCGTCTATAGACAATTTTAGAATAGAGTCGTTTAATTTCGGATACCCTGTATACCGCTATATAAATAACTGTTATCCCTTTACCTCCCATATTTTCAAAAACGCTACGGCTGAGGTTCCCCTTGTGTGCCTACGGTTACAAGATTCATGATTTTTGAATTATATGCCAGGTATCGATAAATCAGAACGTCAATGGAATTGGCAGGGTAAAATAATATTTTATCAGTCGATAAAACAAATATTTTATCGGTAGAGTTACATAAGAAAGACAGATTGCCTTGAGATTACAGAGCGATCGAAATATCTATTGGCAAAAAATGCATTATAAAAAAAAACTAAATTAAGTCTGCAAGATTCTCCTTAATATAATTTTGATCGATGCATTGAAAAAAAAAGTCATTTCAGGTAGAAACTGTTAATGTAATATTTGTTTTCAGTTTTTCTGTTAATTAGTGTTCGGTAATAATCTATCTTATATTTTTTTCTAATAAATAAACATTCACTATAAGTGTTATTAATTTAAATATTAAGTTTTTTAAGCCATTAAGTTACTCCATTCAAATTTAAGGAATTTCCCAAAACTTTTATTATATGATTTCTACGCATTTACCTTAAACTTTTAATAATGCACGTAATTTATCTATAAGCTTCATATAACACATATATAGTATTGACTAAAGTCTGGATAGATTCAAATAAATTCTACACAACCAATAAAAAAATAGTATTTTTTCCCGTCTCCACTACAAGTACATTAGCGGGAAAAAAAAATTGTAGAACTTGTAATTTTAATTGTTTTTACACATCCCTGACGAATTATAATGCATACAAAGTAATGTATGCATTACAATTCTCCAGAGAATTAAACCATTAAACATCATTTTTTTCTCATCCCTACATTACTGAAACTTTGTCAATGAGTTTTTTTCTAAAATGTATTTCTATATTTGTTAATCTAATATTGACAGAAATATAGAGAAGAGTTATAAAAAAGAAGTAAAGTAAAAGCATTTTTTTTTCAAAGCTCTGAAAAGAAATTTAATGGATTAGAGAAATATCCTGTTATTTAAATTCTAGAAGCTTTTAACAGTTTGAAATTTAAATTTTTTTGTCTGCGTATTCGAATGATATAGCTGCTCATGAATGTAGTGCTTTTTGTGTTTAGCAATTTCGGGACAAATATACAAATATACATGTAGTTATCTGTAGTTGCGTCTGGGTCAATGAAATGAATTTTTAAATAAATTTTGTTTGCACGTATTAAAAATATATGTAATTTATTACATTTCCTGAAACACCAAAAATTTAAATTAATGATTTTACTCGTACATTTGCCTCTATAATAAATATTTCGCCGTTAAGGGTGGCATATTAAGTGGCCATTATCGTATTGAAAATAATTCAAGATTCAATATTTCAATGGCATTCTTCTTTTTTTCTTTGTTTTTGAAATCAGCATAGCAAAAATATCAAAATTTTGATTTTCATTAGTTTTTAATGAATGTTCCTCGAATACCAGATATAAAACTGAACTTTTTAATATTAAAGAGAAATGTTAAACTTAAAGCTATAATCCCCATAAAATAACATATGCATTTTATTATATTTTATTGCAAAGATTTATTTATAAAATTCTTAATATAGGTTAATGATACTGTCAAGTTAAACCATTTTTTCACATTTTCATTACGAAATAATAAATCGCATTTCAAAAAATCCCAAATAAAACTTATGCGTGCATAAGTTCTGCGTAAATTATAATCATGATGCTCCGAATTCAACAGAATTAAAAGTTTTGTGAAAACCTTATGAGCTGAAGGTATGAAGAAAATGAATTTAAAACCCAGCCTAAATGGCGCATTCGTTAAAATTTATCGATCTCTATGTAGTCAAGCTTAATTTGGTAGATTATCTAAAAAGTAATACTTTTCCTGAGAACTATTCTGAATTTTCATCGTTGAGCAAAGGAATTTTATATCCAGCATAAATAAGATTTTAAAGATCGAAAAAAAAATGTAAAAAATGATTTGTTTCGGAATTTCCAAAAATTGCAATTTGTAAAAAATAAAAATGTTTAAAAAAATATAGATTAAACGTCAATTTAAAAAAAAATAATATTAAATGCAAACTTTTAAGCAAAAGTATAGGGGCAAATACCATTATTCTGAGACAGTAAAAAGTGTATAATAATTACGACCATTGTAGAATGTGAGTTAGGTATAGCTTTTCTGTTATATATTTAATTGCTCAATTACATGTCAAATGAATATGCACAATAACCTGCTTTCATAAATAAATCGTAAAACCAAATACTGAGAGCTAACAGTTAATGCCTCTTGTTGCTACTAAGATATTGAACAAACAAATTATTTATCGCACCAATTAAAAAGCCTATTTGGAATATTCGATCGTAATTGATTTGTCAACTTCACACCTAAAGCACAATGCTAGTTCATCAGTGTAACAAGTAAGCTAATTTACTTTGAGTTAAGTCAGTCTATTAATGGAATCGCACAAGGTTTCGACATGAGTCAACTCGTTTGAATAGTGTGAAATAATGCTTAGAGGACTTACTTAGGATGTTAATTAATTCACTCATAATCACAGAGAATGGAATGGTAGACCGATTCATTTGGATTAAAAAAATGTATCAGATGGTGTTGCTAACTTAATTAGAAATACAGTGGAAATTAATTTTAACTGCACAAAGTGATTTTTTTTTTTTCGTCAGCTGAAGGAGGGTGGATCTTTCGTACCACCTGAGAATTTATTTTCCTTCGATAAGTGTGTTATTTTTCAAAGTTTTAATTATTTTATCTTTTAACACCATTTTTTTGTTATTTTTCTTCATTACTGCCAATGTTAATTATGAAAGTAGTTCAACTGCATAAGTTTTACAAAGAGCTAAAAAATGTAACGTAAAAATTAATATAATTTTACAATACAGCTTTACTTATTCACTATAGATGTTGTTTTAACCCTTTGAG
This sequence comes from Cheiracanthium punctorium, assembly GCA_038373885.1. Taxonomy (NCBI): domain Eukaryota; kingdom Metazoa; phylum Arthropoda; class Arachnida; order Araneae; family Cheiracanthiidae; genus Cheiracanthium; species Cheiracanthium punctorium. The sequence continues at coordinate 55,387 of JAWZYV010012701.1, read as the reverse complement.
GCGCAACCCTTTCCCAATGCTGAAAAAAGGGCAGCCGTTGCCATCGCTCGACTTAACGACCAGCAAGATGGCGGACGATCAAAACGTTCATCGCGTGCCACAGATCTAGAGACCCTTTTTTGACGACATCTATCCTTTTAACGACAGGTCTCTCGATCTGTGGCACGCGATGAACGTTTCGATCGTCCGCCATCTTGCTGGTCATTAAGTCGAGCGATGGCAACGGCTGCCCTTTTTTCAACATTGGGCAATCTATCCAGCTGTTCTGTCATTCTTCCATTTTTCAGCAGATGTCAGTGCTGTAAAAAATAATCGTGACCATTTTTTTTACGGGAAATGACGTGCTAAAAAATAAAGGATTATCGTGGAGCTATAACACCCGCCACTATTTTTATAGAAATCCAATCTACTCTTCGTGACTGGCAACAGTCAAAACATCCCAGAGTTTGGTGTTCCCAGAGCGGAAACACTTCGCGTTAAAGGGTTAAAAAAAGTAGAGAATAGTTATAAAAATTTGAAACTTTCAAGTAACACCAATTTTATGATAGTGTTTCTACTATACATTCAAGAAGTTATTTACAGAGTACTTTTTACTTCCTTGTACGTAGTATAAGGAAGTAATGTGATCCCGAAAAATTTTGGGGGCCAAATTTCGACTAAAAAACCGATTTTGACTACCTCTAAATTTAATTTTAAGAATTTTTTCGATGCATCTCATCGTAGGCTAGCATGCACGATCATATAAACGCGTCTGCAACTCATTTTGACCAGCGGCCGGTCTATTGTGGTCAGTTTTTCCATGCCGTCTGTACGTACGTATGTATGTACGTACGTACGTGCGTACGTACGTACGTACGTACGTATGTATGTAACTCGCATATCTCAAAAACTATTGGTCGTAGAATGTTGAGATTTGATATTTAGGATTGTTCTATGATCTAGTTGTGCACCTCCCCTTTTGGTTGCAATCGAATGTATAGTTTATGTACAGGACCGCCCAAAAGATTCGAAATACATTACGCTCTATGGGCCGAAATTCATTAAACTCGCCTAACTCAAAAACTATTAGGCGTAGAATTTCGAAACTTCATATTTTGGATAGTTGTAACATCTAGTTGTGCACTTCCCCTTTCGGTTCCATTCGACTGGATAGTTTATCTACAGAACCGCCTAAAAGATTCGAAATACATTACGCTCTATGGGCCGAAATTCATCAAAGCGTTTTTTAGAGGTATTGCGCTATTTCAAACGACTCAGAAGTGATATATGCTGAAAAGAGTTAGAAAATGAATTTCTCCATTAAAACAGGTGTCTTTATCATTTACAGTTCTGCTACAGGAACACTCAAAAGATTTCCAATACATTACGGTCAATGGCAATTTTAGGGGCATTCATCCATTTCAAGCACAATACCGTCTTACCACATAAGTTAGGTAATGGTCCGACCACGGTCACGTGCCTCCCTCAAGAACTGTGCCAAAAGTCGCCAAGCTTGGCGACTTTTAGTGACGTGTGTGTATATTTAACTCTCAAACCTCAAAAACTATTATGAAAGTTTATATATAAGATTGTTGTAACATCTAGTTGTGCATCTCGATTTTTGGTTCCAATCTACTGGAGAGTTTATTTACAGGACCACCGAAAAGAATTTCAGTACTTTAATGTCTATGGACATCTTCAATATAATACAATTGCAGACAGTGATTGTTTGGTACATGCCCAAAATCTCGCCGACTGTCCTGGACTTTGGCGAGTTTTGCCAAAATGTCGCCAAATTTGGCGATAGTCAGTCATTTCGTCCATGCCCAAAGTATCGCCATTTGTCATCGTTCTTGGCGAGTTTTGGCGAAATATCGCCAAATTTGGCGATAATCTGTCATTGTTGGTCCATGCTTAATATCTCGCCAAATGTCGTCGACATTGACGAGTTTCGCCGAAATATCGCCAAATTTGGCGCCAAAAATTATTTCGTATTTTGTATAACTCTAAAATTTTAACCCGTAGAATTTTGAACTTTTGTATTTAGAACTATATTATAATATCTAACTGTTTTCAATATCTTTTTTGACAGCAATCCACTAAGAATTTATTTATAGGGTGAGCCAAATGACTTTAAATACATTAAGGTGTATGGATGCATTCAATTCATTGAAAGTCTGTGGTCAATGACTACTGTGGCTATCCCCAAAATCTCGCAAACTATCTCAAGTTTGTCGGCTTTTGGTGAAATATCGCCAAATAAAGTGTCAGAAGGAAATCTTTCAAATTGAACTCAGCTTGGCGATATCGAAATATTTGGCTAGAAATCGCTAAACCTTACTATTATTGATATTTTATCTCTTTCAAACAAATAAGTTTAGAGGAAGTGCGTAGAAAACATTTTTATTTAATAGACGTGCAAGGAAGTCATGTGTTGGACACATCAGATTTTTATTAGTTGTTGTCACTTAAAACATTTACTGTTGTGTCTTCTTTTAATCACCAGACCTTAATATTTGATTAGACTCGAGCGAAGGTTTCCTTTTAAGTGTCTGCAGATTTATTTATCCTTTCATGTTTCTAATTCCGTCCGAAATTATCGATCAAAACATTTTATCTGGTGAGGATATCGGTGCCGGCGAATATACATGCTCTGGTATTTGTCCATGGAGTTAAGATTTCATTTGATAAAAACCGTATTCATTTGATTTGCAATTCTCATACTTTGTCTCGTGCATTACCAAGGGATTCGATTTTGTCAAAGTAATTGTAAATATTTAGTCTGTAGAAACTTTCCTTTTTAGTTTAATACGATTTCAGTTTTCTCCTTTGAGAGTTACACGGACTTTAGAACTTAATCAGAAAAATTTCATGTATGAGAACTGAAAGTTAAATTTTCAGAGTTAGAGATTAGATACCTTCTATGTATAAAATACACTACTGGCCAAAAGTATTGCTAGTTTCAGAAATGTAACCTTTTTCAAGATTAAGCCCCTTCTTCCCCGTCAAAATAAAATTAATATAATTGATATTTTTTAATGTCAACATGTTAAATTAATGACTTCATAAACAAGATAGCATTAAGTTAAACAAAAAATTAATTTTTAATTTATTGAAAAAATAGCGTAAAAAATTTATAGGTTATTATAAAAATCGTAATTCATTTTGGCTCACCAGAATAAAATTAAATGAAATCAGATATTCGATCATTTCAAGTTATTCTGCAAAAAGAGGATAATCAATAAATGCAATTGAACTAAAGATCATTTATTATGTTGCTGAGCACAGCCTTGACTTGGATCACAACAGCCACTCTTTTAGATATGGAATCCATAATGTTTTACAACACTTCCTTCGCTGTTTCAGGGTGCCACTTAAATTATGGGTTCCTGAAGCACTCATTTTGCTTTTTGGGGGATTTTCAGATGTATTCTTTCCCATTATACTACGTAAATTCTCAAAAAATATTTAAATCTGACAAATTTCCTGTCCACTTTCAATGGGCTTATTCTTGAAACGATGGTTAGATTTCTCAAACTTGCAATACTTTTGGCCAGTAGTGTACTTTAAAACAAGAACTAGCTTTTTAAAAAAGATAATTTATGAGTTTGTTTTCAGCAACGGATTCTTAATCAGTGACTAAATCGTTTATGGAAAACAAATTTTTCTTGTAATAATAATAATAATAATAATAAAATACTTTGTTCCCGGAACCGGTGCGTTTCAAGAATTCGCCAAAACTAAGCCTTCTGTAACTGGCACTGGCCAAACTACTGAAAACTGAACCAAAGACAGTATTTTCATTGGTTGGGGCTGGTTTTATTTACCTTCTAATGAGTTAACACTTCGAGGCGCAACCCTTTCCCAATGCTAATAAAAGGGGCAGCCGTTGCCATCACTCGACTTAACTACCAGCAAGATGGCGGACAATCGAAACGTTCATCTCGTGCCACAGGACTAGAGGCCCTTTTTTAGGTCTGTGATCCTATTTTAGGTCTGTTTTTTGGCGACAGCTGGCTGCAGCCAGCTGTCACCAAAAAAGGGTCTCTAGATCTGTGGCACGCGAGGAGCGTTTCGATCGTCCGCTGTCTTAGTGTTAGTTAAGTCAAGCTATGGCAACGGCTGCCCTTTTTTCAGCATTGGGCAATCTATCCAGCTGTTCTTGCATTCTTCCATTTTTCAGCAGATGTCAGTGCTGTTCAAAATAATCCTGACCATTTTTTGACGGGAAATGACGTACTAAAAAGTAAAGGATTCTCGTGGAGCTATGTCACCCGCAACTATTTTTATAGAAATCCAATCTATTCTTCGTGACTGGCAACAGTCAAAACGTCAGAGTTTGGTGTTCCGAGTGACTTGCAACAGTCAAAACGTCAGACTTTGGTGTTCCCAGAGTGGGAACACTGCGCGTTAAAGGGTTAAAAACGGTTTCTAGGGCCGTTTGTGAATACAAATGCCCCTTTTTCATTTTTTTGTGTAACATGTGTTCCGGATTTGTTTGCTTGGCCCAAAGCTCGCTTATAAAATCCACATCAGAAGGACAACATATGGTGGAGATGCCCTCCGTGGAGGTCTTTCTGAGGTGTTTTAACCCGTATTTACGCTAAGTTTAGGAGAACACCACAGAAAACTGCGAACGGTTAGGTCAGCGGACGCGACCTGGCTTCGAACCAGGCATCAGACTTCATGAGATTACACGATCATCTGTAATCGATTACAAGAAATGATGTGGATTACGATTACGATTACTAACAATTTCTGAACAAGATTATGATTAGTGAATGTTAATTTAGTAAAATAACAGTAATCTTGATGTTAAAGAAATCAAATATCAAAAGAATTCTACTATAATGTAATTTTATAATGGCATTTTTGTAAAATTTTGAAAATATTATTTTAGTTATCGATTACTGTCGATAGAAATCGGCACGAAATCTACCAGGCACCTTCCGTCTCCCAGTTCAGCGCGCTATGCCCTTGCCACTGGCGGGACCACTCTTTCAAGATCATACAGAGTAGATAACTTAACAAATGAAGGACTGTCAACTGGTCTTCAGGCAAACGTATTCATTAAGGCAGCTTAGAAATGCTCTGTGCTTTTATGAATTTGGCTTGGAGGGTTTAAAACTTTAGAGGGATTTTCATGTAAACTCTTTATCTCTCCCTTTGAGCTGCCTCTTCCCTTGTAGCTCAATCAGTTCAAAAGGTGTTCAAAAGACGTCTTTTGAACAAGTTATACCACCAGCGTTAGAAGGACACGAAAATACAAAGGATAATACATTCCGGGGGACTTTTGTTAAGTTGTTCCACATTTTTGTTTCGAGTGAAGGTAATTCATGTAAAAGAAAACAACCACCCAGAAAGCCTAATAAGGATGCAAAAAAAGTCGTTACAATTGCCGTCAAGCTTTCCTATTTACTACACAATGTGCTTGCACCCGACAGAAATTGAATCGAGCTAGGTCACTTTAGAAGCGGGTACTTTGCCACTTGAACTCGCAATTAGGTTTAAATTTGATTTCACTACTACCTAAAAATTTTTTATGTTTGATAATCAGGGATGAAGTTGAAAAACTAATATTAGCCTTGTGCAGGAATTACTTTACGTATTTTTATTTAAATTGGAAAACCTGTAAAAAATTGACACATTTAGTTAACATGTCCCAAAGAATATGTGTTCAAACAAAATGCTGAGCTCCTCATAAATTTCGCTATTTGCATCTTAGAACTATATACTTCACTTTATTTTAGTATACACACTTTAACAGTAACTTAGGATTTAATTAAAACAAAGAAGCACACCCTATTACTATATGCCTTTTTTTTAGATTTAAAAATTTAGTTTAGCTTCATCTTTGTTTATTTATATGTTAGCAGTGTATAAAATAAACAGCACAGACGCCTATAGAACATGCCAGAAAAGTATTTTCTGAAACATAAGCTGTTGGATGCAATTAAACTTGAGCCTTATTTCACAAAATATTTTCGGTTCAAACGAAGTTCTAAAAAGCTTCAGATGAAAACTAATACGCTTTTTCTGTGAAAAATGTTTTACTTTCGTTTATTCATCAATCCTGATATTCTTAAACTTCCGGAAAAGTTTTATTTTTCTTTATTTTTTATATATAGAATTTTTAAGAATATATGCTGAAGTAAATCCTTTATTAATTTGGGTTAAAAATAAAAACGGCCATTTCAAACTATGGCAGCTGCTTGTATGTAAGTACACGTTTTCTGAAAATTAAACTGACTTAACTTGTGAAAGGTATTTTATTTTAAATTTTTATTTATTGAAAGGTATTTATTTTATTATTTATAGTTTAAAAGAGTTTAATAATGATAAAAAAATATTTTTTAAATTTATTAAAAACGCAGTGCATGTGCACTTGTGTATTAATAAAAAAATAACGGATCATAAAATTAATTACAGCAATATGTACGGGTAAATGTATCACCAGCACATTGTACATTACCTTACTGCTTCACATTGTGTGGCATAGTAGTGAACTTACTTGTAAAGTTACAGAAACTCATCATTAAATCCTCAAATCGCTGCACTCACAAAACATTAAACTCGCGAGTTATCTTAGCATAGACAGTTTATTGAAAGCTTAAGCGATGAAGACGATATTACCTTTGCCAAATACGAGGGTTAAAATGGCTTCTAAACAAGACGATTTTTTGCGTTGCCTTTGAAAGTAACACATTAACCCTTTAACGCGCAGTGTTCCCGCTCTGGGAACACCAAACTCTGACGTTTCGACTGTTGCCAGTCACGAAGAATAGATTTGATTTCTATAAAAATAGTTGCGGGTGGCAGAGCTCCAGGAGAATCCTTTAGTTTTTAGCACGTCATTGGTTCTCCTGTCGGTTTTTTCCCGTCAAAAAATGGTCATGATTATTTTTAACAGTACTGACATCTGCTGAAAAATGGAAGAATGCGAGAACAGCTGGATAGATTGAACACTGCTGAAAAAAGGACAGCCGTTGCCATCGCTCCACTTAACTACCAGAAAGATGGCGGATGATCGAAACGTTCAATGCCTTTTTTTTTTGACGCAGCTGGCTGTGCCGCACAGCGTTGCAGAAAAACTATTAAGTCCTATACACACCAAAACCAATACCGATCTTTCGACGGTGGTTTATAACATGTATACCCAATATGAGCTCAATGGAATGTCCCGTTTAGGAGCTATCGTGTTCACTCACATACACACATACATACAAACATCTCTCAAAAATACCATAAATGCATTCAGAAGACCTCAAAACGTATAAATATATCAAAATCTCGAAGTCGAATTTTTTTCATGATTACAATACTTTCCTTACATGGTACATGTTCGGAAAGTAAAAAAAAAAAAGTTACACACGACTTCAGCAATTTTAAAAGCAATACCAACACATTAGTACTACTACTTGTAGTTAAATTTCAAAGTAAACTTAACGTCCCTTGGTTATAAAGTTCAAAATGTTCCGGTAATTTAAATGAAGTTATATATAGATATCCATTCTACATTTCCTTTGAAGTGAGTTTAATGATAATGCCCTCGGTAATATCCTTCTTACCCATTGTTTGAAAGTACTCGTGTTGTATAAAACGTTTCATACACTTTTATACCACCCATGAAAAGCTTTGACAACAAAATAGAAATACTATTTTCTTTGACCATTTCGTTTAGGTTTGGATTTCATTGGATAGAAAGGATTCCACTTTACTCACCCAATAGATTTTCTCCACATACTCTTCTCCCTCATCTAAGGATTTGATTTTGCTAAAGTAATTGTAAACATTCAGTTTACGGTGAGTTGAACTCAGAATGGGCACTGAATGGAGAGACGCTTTCCTCTATTGCTGTTGAACTCTACGCTGCCGTTTAGTGTAACAGAGTGGAGATTTAGAAAGTGAGAAGTTTTGTGTGTTGTAAATAATTTGCTTAATGATTTTTAGCGTTTTACAACGAGGTTGAATTGGGTAGTTATGTATTAATTACTCATCTATTAGAGATAAGTGGGCAGTGTAAGTTGAAAAAAATAATGTTTAAAATAACGTCTGAAATAAGACTCCGCTAAGAAAAAATTCCTCTCGTTCATTTTTTAATAGTGACGCCTTTTACTTTCCGAACATGTACCATGTATGGAAAGTATTGTAATCATGAAAAAAATCGACTTCGAGATTTGGGTGTATTGACACGTTTTGAGGTCTTCTGAAATCATTTATGCTATTTTTACGAGATGTCTGTGTGTGTGTGTATGTGTGTGAATAGGATAGCTCCAAAACAGGGCATTCGATGGAGCTCAAATTGGGCGTATATCTTATAAACCACCGTCGCACGACCAGTATTGATTTGGATGTGTATAGGACTTATAGTTTTTCTACGGGGCTACGACATTTTTACTTTTACATGTTGGCCTATGGGGAGAAACACTGGAAAGTGAGCTAGCGTTTAAACGGTGCATTCGATTGAGCTATACGTTTAAATTATTCATCGATTAAAATTGATTTAAATGCTTGGTAATGATCTGAATGGTAATTGTTCGGAAAGTCGAGTGGAGTCACTCCAAATTTTTTTCAATTTACATTGCTCACTTATCTCTAATAGATAAAGAATTAAAGCCAGTTACCACCTTTACTGGAACAAACACCCTTCATTGAGATAACATTAAAAGCTATTTTTAAGGATTTCAGTGAAGGTTACTGGCGTTAGATAGCCCGTATATAGTGAATGTGGGAGGGAGTTGAGCGTCTTTCAGGGAGCCGACGGCGATTACAGTTAAATACCCCCCCGGAGGACCAGAACCCCACCACCAAGCACCAGCATATCGTGATGGGCATGAATGGATGGAGCTATTCCAACTAAGCGATTATTAAATGCATTAGAGCTAATCTATTTCGAAAAACCCATTCGAACTGTCAACTGAGAACATTCGAAATCTCGAATAGTGTTTGTTACAAATTTTCGGAGCTACCCGCTGCTCTGGAGTTTAAAATTCGTATTCTTCGCGTCAAAGAGTTAAATTTTGCTTTTTGATGCATCAAAATCGGTCAACTAGGACGCGAGACACGGAGTTTTGGGATTTCCTATTGGTTTGTATAGCACTTTCTAGGAATCTCGAGAAATATGGGTCCTAGGCCTTCGGTAACCTCACTAATGGGGACTTATTTTTGGCGCTAAATTTGGCTATATTTTGCCAAGCTTGGCGACATTTTGGTCATTTGGCGAGATTTTCTCAATGGGGCTTGTAAAGTTGGTTTTTCTGCATCAACATGCATAATAGCCAAATATTTCTCTTCTGTGTCGGAATCAAAAGTCCTGATTTATGTGGAATCTTCGAGAGATACATATTCTTCTAGAAGCTCCTTCTAGCTTCTGCAACACCTGTAAATACTTGCATGACAGACCCCCTCCCAGTTCTGTGAGTTATCGAGCTACCGATGCGTGCGCTGCTTTGCTCCGTGAATGGTGTAGTAGTTTGCTCGCTTTCTGAAGCCTTGTTTTAAAGTGATGTGTGCAAATTTTTTATTGCTGAGTCTTGAGGGACTGCTTGCGATATCCCTCGTATACTTCCACTGAATTTATGACGGTGGAAGTGTTTTATTTTATGTGAGAAATACAGCATTTTTGAAAGCATCTGATCTAAGCGGACTATTGAAAGCACGTTACTGCAAGACTGTGCTTGTGAATTTTGTACAGCTGATTGTTCGGCGAAGTTCTAGAAGCAATTAAGTTCGTTTTACATCCTGACTCTTTACTAGACTCTTTACTAGAACTTTCTACACCTACTGGACTTTAGAACGACGAACCCAGGAAATTAGCAGAGTGTTCTGTAACAGTTCGAATAGAAAGTTCGAATAGTGTTCAAACAGAAATTGCGAATAGAACGTTTACTCGAATAGAAATTGCGGATGAGTGCATGCATCAAATGGGGCTTTTGGACTTTTGTACACTTTTAAGAAAGTTTTCAAAATTTCACAATAAACTGGCACTGAAGCTAACACAAAAAGAATTTTTCATATCGGAATGATAGTTAGATTTTTAGGTTGTTAGTTATAGATGTTAGCGCGGTCAAACACACGAACTCTTCGGCTTTATATATTAGTTTAGATACGGAATCAGTAAATTCGACTGCAGAAAAATTCTCTCTCGCTTTATTATTATTATTATTATTATTATTATTATTATTATTATTATTTATTTATTTAGAAGCTATAGAACACAGTGAGTGATTGGGATTCAATCAGTTGAAAGATAATATCTTTTTCTTTGGATTAATGGGCTATAAAAAATGCCTAGAACATATCAAACAAGAAAGATATGTTATGCCAAAAGCATAAATTGTAAAAAAAAATTCCAATCCATTTACTTGCACATATTCTACTGCATAACGAATCGATAAGTTTTTCATTTCTGTGCTTGCTAGGATGCAGTTAGATTTCCCATTTTATTTCTATAGCTTCGCTTCCCTTTTTCACTAGTTTTGGCATGTTTTGATATGTCCTGCAGGAATTGGAATTTTAAACGAAGTAAAACAATGCCCCTAGAAGTGTACCTTTGAATGTCTGCCCTTAGTGCAAATTCAGTTAGCCTCAATAAAATATGTAGTTAGCTATTTTATCTTTTTTTAATGAAGATCCATAAAATGCTGTCATATACTGCATGTGTGTGGCATAACACATGATGATTTGATGAAACAAATGCTTATTTTGAAAATGCAAGTAAAAATATTATAATTTTTTTTAAAGCTTCAAAAATGTGTAATAGGAGATTTTAATGAGAAAAACACACACACACGCACAGAAAAAAAAAGAAGTTTAAGAAAAAAACTGCACTAAATTAAAACTAACGCTTGGCAAACACTAGTTATGAATAATATCAGGATTTTGTGAAAAGTCATTATCTCACTTTTATAACTGTTTAATCATGGTACAGGCATCCAAGTACTCGTCATTTTCTTTCATCAAAATTTTACTGAACAAGGAATGCTAATGAAAAAGAAATCCTTTCATGTTTGTCCTCCTAGTTAAGATTTTCTATAATGTGTTTGCGTACAGAATTAACTAGATCTATATGATAAGAATTATAAAGTGTGTAAGTTATTTTTTATTTAATATCAATTGTTTTTGTCGTGAAAGAAGTTGCTGGAATCTAAGGCTTTAGGGTGAATTAACTGTTTGCCCAAATGTCTAGACGAGTTTATGGTTGAAAATTTGATTGTTTTTAGCTGAGTATTTAATTATATTATCAATTCTGAGATTCTATTATTTTTCTATCTTAAGACTTTGTCCAATGGCTTGAAACTTTTGTCTTCTGTAGTTATACTTGTGGTAATTATAAATAAAATACCCAATAGATTTTTTCTTATAAAAAGCATTTACAACTACAAATGGAAATCTATAACAAAATTAGTTTCAAATACAATGACCATAAAGCGTTTTATTTGTCAATAAAATTTATAGTTCGAATACAAAAGTTTAAATTTATGGTCCAGGATTTTGGCCAATCTCGCGGATCTCGATCTCAAGTCAATAGTCAGGAAGAAGCAGTGGCGGTATTAAAGCGATCAGTGTATTACGTGTCTGAATAAATTCTTGAAAAAATTGGGTTTTATCACATCTCTTATAAGGTAAGCACTAAATTTCCTATTTGTTTAGAAGTGCAGTCTTTAATGAGCAGAAATATGACTTCGTTTACTGAATAGAGTATGTTTTTAGGTGAATTACACTTGCTAAGTTTGTTATGTTTCTCGATGTGTTCCAGTAATAGGACTTACACTGGGAAGACATATTGTCCGGTAAAACGATCCCTTGAGTGTACAAACGCTAGTACAGGGTCCTAGGCGTCATGGAACCCCCCTCCCCCACACTCCTTCAACCGCTCTCAAAATGTTTATTTCCCGTTGCATTATCTAATTTATTTCTGCGTTTATTGTAGGCCATAATATTTTAATTATAATTTTAATATATACCATTTGGTTGTTCGTGGCACATTTTTATTTTAAAATTTTCATCAAATAAATCATGCATACCGGTGGCGTAGCCAGAAATTTTTCATGGGGTGGGGTTACGACTATTGCAACCTATATATATGTATACGTGTGTGAAGAATATACCCCCTCCCCTTGGCTACGCCACTGATGCATACTATATGATAGTAAAATTTATTTTATTTCATTATTTATAGTCATAATTATATTTATATCTTTTATTTTGCCGATAAAAAACAATTTAAAATTATTTTCAAATGAAGATTTTGCCCTTGGGATGAGAGTAAAATGATCCTTTAGATACTAAAAATTCTATTTTTTTTTTCATTTCTCATTGTGCTTTAAAAATATTATTGAAATATGTTTATCTTGCTAAATATAGTGTAAAATATGATAGCAAATGCCCGAAGTTGCATTTAAACATTTATGTTATTTAATACAAGTTTTAACCTTAAAGGGATCATTTTGGGCCACCTTTCCCCCTATCTCTCTTAAGAAGCTTAATTACTGTAAAATATGGATTTGAATAATTAAATTTTTCTTTGCAATTTTTAAAGTTTTCAAAAATAAATAAATAAATAAATAAATAAATAAATAAATTATAAATAAATTTATAAAAATAAAATATGAATTTGAATTTTAAGTAAAGCTAAGGTTAGTCTACAGAGGCTTCATTTTTCATTACTTTTTTCGTTTATGTGTGCGAATTTATTTATATAATAATATAAAATCTTTTTGACTTTTCAGTGTGCGAATTTTCGACTTTGTTGTCTCTTCGTATGTGTATTTGAATAATTCTTTCCATTTTATTAAAGAGTTGATGCACATTTTCTAAAAACGAACAAAACTTAGTAGATTTGTCGTAAATCGTTTATTTTGTACAATCACCTTGTGGTGTTGAATTACCGAAGATCTGTTACATAAACATTTTTCTCCTACTAAACGTTTAGCAATAATTTTTGTCGACTTTGAAGTATACTCGTGTAATCTGACATTACAAGCTCTAGGGGGAAATATTTGACAACTCTTTTCCTTCTCTCTTGATGAAAAAAACCATTATTTATCATTAATCATCTAGACAAAACTTCAAAAAGGTAAAATTACCGGAGAATAAATACGTCTTCTGTAAAAGAAAGTTCTAATCATTAATCTTTTTCCATGATCAATTTTGTTTTTACTTCATAGAACGTTTTGTAAAACAAATTATCTGTAATCGTAATTCTCTATTTCCACTCATAACTTTATCTTTAGAATACGTGGTAAAATATAAATGGAAATAATTGTTTTTCCAAATTTTTTCTCAATTGCTTTATTCTTTATTTTTATTCTTTTCTCAAAATGTTTGGCTCGTCAGAAGCGTTTTCTGGCTTTCAAGAACACCAAAAACATGTTGGCATGTAGAGCATGGCACGGGTAATACGTATTTGCCACCCCAGTTGTTGTTGGCATTTCCTAACATAATACATGGGAGAAACCTAATGGAAGGAGGCTCTGAATTTCCAAGGAAATCTTGGATTTCAATACAGACACGGATATTAATGACTGTTTACTAAGCTGTTAATGCGCAATTTAATTAAGTTAACTCAATATTCATAAAGTACACACAATTAGTAAATTTCCTCAACGAAATATTTAAAAAATATGCAAGATGAGCGTTAAATGAAGCTAACAATGAACCATATTGGTTGTTTAGTTCAGGAGAAATAAAACCAAACTTTTGCCATAACACTTGAATTTTACGTTCTTTGAAAATGAATCGCCGCCATAGCTCCGCCTCCTGTGCTTAAACTTTTGATCGTATTTATATGCATCGATATGATGCATATAAATTAAATTAATTAATAATTAATAATTGATTTAATTATATGCATTAATTATGATTATTTATTACATAGGTAACAAATACGTTTTATGCATATATTTAATGCATATAAATATGGTCAAAAACGAACAATTAAGCTCAGGAGGCGGAGTTTGATTATTCAGAAAACATGAAATTCTATAATTATGGCAAACATTTGGCTTAATTTTCCCCGAATTAGACAACCGATATAGCCCATTCTTAGCCTATTTTGAAACGACCACTTTTTAGTAAATTTGGCTTATTGTATCTAACTAGGACTATGTTTGCAGAATCATCGATTAAATATTTTGGCGAATGTTTGATTTAAAAAAAAAACTATTTCAGCAATTTTAACACGTCATTAAATTAAGATATTGTTATTCAATTCGTCCTTTTTAAAAAGATTTTCCTGTTCTTTCTTAATATGTCCTTCTCTTTCGTGTAGATTATTTGGTAAATTTACAAATGAGCAATATTAAAAGATTCAAAGATTTTCCCTTCCATCCTATCCACAATACCTTTAAAACGATTTGAGATGGGACAGGGTTCTTATGTTGATTTACCCTCCACATGAGCTCAGCTAATACCTCTCTGAATTTGCCGCTAAAATTAGGAATCTTCAACTATTTACAGTGAAACTTCTATGAGCTATCACCTCTATTAAGCGACCCTCTCCTCTAATGACCAATTATTTAAGGCAACGATTTTTTTACTCTGTCTACTTAATGCTAAAAGATTCTCTAGAAGAGACACAACGACCCTCTATATGAGACCTTTTTTGAACGACCACCTCTCTTAACGATCGATTTTTCCCAGAAAGGAGGGTGGTCGCTCCTGAGAAGTTTAACTGCACGTATTGTATTTTATATAACAGGAGTGGTCATAGACACACACCAGATGTGGGTCTCCTAAGAAAGTAGTGCAGCTGTTATGAAAATATGTGTATAAAACACGGTAAATGAAGCATATCAGTTTCTAAAAGTTAATTTCTTGTTAAGTTAAGAAACTTAGCAAAACATTTTAATTCAAAACGCTTTGATTATGTCAAACAAATTTGTAAATAAATCTTTAAAAGTTGATTAACTTGTGAACGTTTTGCGCATATTTAACATCTTACCCAGTTTAGTCGCCGAAAGTTTGGACAGTAACTTGTTATAGCACTTCTCATTAGCTGAATTAAATGTTGATCATTTAAAACTGACAGTTGTCAAATGATCATTTTGCGCAAACTTATTTATCAAATACAAAGACTCACAACAATAGGAAGTACTGAAAACTGAAACCAATCCCTGCGCTCCCACTATAATTTTAGGATACTTTCTTCCGGAACCTATTATAGAAATTTTGGTAAAACAACCATTTTTGTTTTAGCTGTTTCAATCTTAAAATATTTTTAATACCACTGGACTTTGCTATTGTATTAAGAAAATAATTGAACCCTTAAAGCCGGTTTGACGGTCCCGTGTATCGACCCTCACAGTATTCATAGGTGCCAACCTTTACGGAATGTAAGCAGCCCCTTCTTGTAAACAGTAATTTAAAAAAATATTTTTTTCAGTATAGTAACCACCATCCATGGTTAACGGAGGAATTTTGCTATATTCTAAGTAAAGAGTTACTGCTTAAAAAAATTGGTTAATTGTATTCCGTAAAAGATGGTAGCTATGGGGCGACTTGGAGAGTTAACGCTCATATTCACCGTCTACCTCCACCGCCGGTTTACAACAAATTCTAGGTCGAACGCTCAAATGGTTATACCATTTGAATACCAAATGAATATCATTCGAGCGTTCGACCAAGAGCTTACTGTAAACCGGCATTCAAGAATAAAGTCTATAAAAATAACTAAAATAAAAACATAAAGACCAATGTGTAGCACAGTGGTTAAGGTCTCTGACATTGGGAGATGGCTCAAGTGGAGGAACAGGGTTCTGTCCTCTCGCGGGGCTGTCGGTCTAGCGGCCTGGAGTTTTCGGCGGTTTTCTCCAGATGTAACGTGAATACGCGCTAGATACCCACTAAAGTCCTCCCCCAAGGCACCCCCCCCTTGTGTTTGTCCTTCCTTTGACGTGGATTTATAAGCGGTTCCTCCTGCACACAAATCCGAATACATGTTCCAACACAACAACAAAACATAAAGAGTTCCTTTCCCGGAATCATAACTTATCTCTTTTTTTTTAATTAAAGAAAATTTTGTTCCTGCGGCTGTAGAATATCTAAAATTCATCACTGGCTGTTAGACCAAGCAAGTGTGCACTCCCCTCTATCCCCCCTGGTATATAATCACCATTCTAAAATTGTTCCATAATTTTTTCAATTCGGCTTTTGTGTTCTCAATCTATAAATTATCAATATCAGCCATTTTAATGCTCAAAAATTGATTTAATGTCAATAAAAATAATTCTTAAACAATCTCTGACTTTTTTTTTTAATGTAAATGTTATCACTCTTCTATGTCTATCACAAATACATCTTAAAACTCATATTAATAAAACTAAACTATATATATATATATATATTTATATATATATATATATACACGCGCATAAATTTTCAATATTTCTAGATTTAAAAAAAGAAAGTAAAAACTGCACATGGATTTATTGCAACTAAATATAAAATGAAAGAAAAAAATAAATGTTTAAAACTATCTGCTGATCCAAATAAATTTAACAACTTCCCTTAGATAATTGCAATTGAAAAAGCTCTCAACTGTTGATTGTGTCCCTTTTTGTTTTTTACTCGACCTTTATCTCTGCAGAGCTTTCCCGGATATCTCCGGTTTCCTGTGTCATTAGCACTTAAATTGTTAAACTACTGTTTTAAAACGTGAGATTTTATTTAACTTGCACCAGTTTCGATTCTGTTTAATTCCTTTCTGTTCTAGCCTGTTGTTTTTCTGGAGAATATATTTTATATGAAACTGTTATAATAAGTTTTGTATTTAGTTTTATTAAAAATTTTCATTGAAAACACGCATTTTAATATTTAGTTATATATTTCGCTATTTTAAATGCACAGAAAGGGGCAGTTTTGTTATAAAAATTCTTCAGAAATGTGAACTGTACTTTTAATTCTGTTATTATTGTATTATTGAAATTTTATTAAATTTACTTGAATCTCTCCAAGTATGATCCTACATTCGGTGCACATCTTTTCAAAAAGATAAAATTTTAATGAAAGATCTATGGTTTAAAAAAAAAATTTAAACGGGGTTATAAAATTAAAATTTAAATGCAGTTTTAATGAAATTCTACGTAAAATGTTGAAATATTTGCAAATTTAAGTTAGATTTTGGTATAAAATTGCGTTTACACCACACCTCCTGTAAAGAATTATAATAAATATTTTTTAATAATATTTATGTAGTACAAGACTTAAAAACTTATCTGTGTAATAAATCAAAAGATTTGCAAAAGTTCTAATAGTTATGAAGATATTTCAATTTTTATAAGACCAGGGGCCAAGGCCCCTAGACTTGCTCGCTCGGTTTTGTATGAGGGATTCGGCCTCTAATAATTCTTATTCGTAAAAAAAGCATAATTTCAATAGACAAAACCCAAAGATAGGATCAGATACAATGTTGCGGAGCTGCACATTGCTTAGTTCTTGTGTGTTCCTTGGAACATAAAAATGTAAACTTAAAACTTTTTTGAATTATATAAAAGCTATGGAACACCTTGCGTATCTGCCAGCCATGGCGATTTTTCATAATTTGACGATGTATATGTATCGTTAATAATTAGTTCTAAGGAAACAGTACTTCATACGTTTTCGTTGATAAAAACTAGGGAACTGCTACTAATGGCGACTTGCTTGCCACCAATGGCGACTCTTCATTATTTGACGATTTACACATGTTGATATCCAATAATTGCTGCTCATGTAAGGTTACCGGGAAAACCGTTATCTGTATATTCATATACATAATCCTTTGCAGATTTATTTGTTTATTTGCCAGGAGAGGACAGCTCGCGTCACTGAATGTGTCGCTTAGAGCTACATATACGTCCTTCCCGGAATTTCCCGCCACAATTTGGAACCTCATCAGAAGGTGGGGGACTTCTGAATATTGGCACCCCTCGGAAACTGCTAGCGACCGCCGAGAGGACTTTCGGAACCACGGATTTAGTGTGCACGTACACAGCATGTACACGGGGGTCTTGAGTGGTACGCCGGTATCGAAACCACAACCTTCCGGTTACGAGTCCAACGCCTTAATCACTGGGCTACCACGGCCCCTATCCTTTGCAGATTGACATATTTAGCAACAGGAAGTTTAGCACCTCGTCGCAGTGTCAAATATCCCCTTTACTATAACTGCTATAATGGCATAATGAACGCCGCTAAACATTTCTACTAGTTAGCAAACACCCAAGCTGAACCTAACTGGCTTTAAAACAATCTGCATTTTAATTATTTTTCATTTTCAAGGTATTTTGTTCTAACATTTTGGAACTCGCTGTTTAGATTCACCCTGCTTGAAGAGATACCATTTTGTCAGATCGTACCTAATGCTTTTTAAATCAGTTACAATTGGTCATTCTGTTTTGGAATAACGAATAATTGCTAATTAAACTCCTCTTGTCTAAGAGAACTTACACTTTGAAAATGGTCAACTCTGTGTAACACACTTTGAGTTGTTTATTTCACATGCTTTTTAATTTGGTTTAAAATTGGTTTAATTCTACTTCATGTTTGTCAATTTCACGCGATTCTACATACTTGGAGTTGTTTTGTTGTAAAGGCATGAATGATTTTATGCTGGCGAAGATTGCCAAGCCTGGCAGCCATTATGCTTATTTTTTCGGTTTTTCATTAATATCTATAATTCGAATTTCTGTAAATTTCGAAATTCAAGTACGCTTATCAGGTTCCCCGGAATTTTTCGAATTCGTGGGCACCTTCGTCGAAACTGAAATCCACACGGTTTCGGATGAGATAGGAAAACAAGGTTCTGACAGAGGCTTCGGCGGCGACAGCAGCGGCCGTTACTTTTTTTAATATAGAGAGAAAATTCAGAATTTTTTCTAAATAAAAGCATTTTTTAAGAAAAAAATTTTGAAAAAAAATCAATAAATAAATACAAAAATATTATGTTCCGTTTCATAACACTGATATTAATCATCAAAATATCCTGGCACAGTTTCATATCAATATCCAAAATACGTTATGAGATACAACATTTATCTTAAAGAAAATTTATGAAAATTACACTTTCTCAGAAAACAAGTTAAAAGATTTTAATACTGCATAAAATACCTTAATTTTGGTACATTATACCCTGTATAATTTAGCTTCTAGTTATCCTAGAAGAAAAAGTTAAACGGTTTTGGAATCCAAATCGTCTAACCTACAAAATAAGAAAACAAAAGAATTCGAAAATTTTCACAAAACAAGAATTTTTCGTTTGGGTAGTCTCATGCCTTAATATTTACATTGAATACTTAACAATATTATTTCTATGATATTATCTTGATGATAACAAAGTATTTTACTTTTGATATCATCAGTGTGTTATTCTTTTCTTTTCTTTCTTTTTTTTTTTTTTTTTTTTTTTTTTTCAAGATACGTCATGCAAATCTGAAAGGAAATCTGTCTAAAATGAATTCGACCTTTACCATGAATAATATATTACTTAATAAACGGAAAATTATAAATTATATTATCCAAGATAGTAAATCTAATCATAAGATTTCTGTGAAAGTCGTAAAAAAATCTTTTATTGAGTCAAGTATTTTCACGAACTAAGCATTTTGTTATCAGTTGAAATCAATGTATAATAGTCGTATAAACATAATTTAGCATAAAACACACTGGAAATAATTAAAACTGTACGACCGTAGTATTTTTATAGGCTTTGAACAAGTATTTTTTATGCCTCTTGAAATATGCGTACAGCTTATATTATTATCCTTGAAAGTGTTTTATTTTCATACGATGGTTACTATCGAAGTTATTTGTAGAAATATCAGTATATTTCATTTAGGGAATAAACTGAATGTCGGAAGTATTCAACATAAGAACCTGATACGGTGATATATAGCAACAGATCGGCTTTCATAAAAATATAAAGTGTGGCATATATCAACATTATCCATTTTATATCTTAGCGATGTATAATAAAACGAGAGAATGTAAATATGGTTTATATTCCTTTATACTTTTGGGAATAATAATCTTACCTATTATAATTATTTTTGTTATTGGATATCACATGTTTGAGGCGCAACCCCTACCCAATGCTGAAAAAAGGGCAGCCGTTGCCATCGCTCGACTTAACTACCAGCAAGATGGCGCACGCTCGAAACGTTCATCGCGTGCTACAGATCTAGAGATCCTTTTTTGACGACAGATGGCTGTGCCGCCACAGTCAGCTGTCGTCCAAAAAGTGTCTCTAGATCTGTGGCACGTGATGAATGTTTTGATCGTCCGCCATCTTGCTATTAGTTAAGTCGAGCGATGGCAACAGCTGCCCTTTTTTCAGCTTTGGGCAATCTATCCGATTGTTCTCGCATTCTTCCATTTTTCAGCAGATGTCAGTGCTGTTGAAAATATCGTGGCCATTTTTTGACGGGAAATGACGTGATGCTCAAAAGTAAAGGATTCTCGTGAAGCTATGTCACCCGCAACTATTTTTATAGAAATCCAATCTCTTCTTCGTGACTGGCAACTGTCAAGACGTCAGAGTTTGGTGTTCCCAGAGCGGGAACACTGCGCGTTAAATGGCTAAATTACATTAATAAGCATAAACTATTCTTCACTAAAATAAATCCGAGGAAAAATGCACTTGTTCTTGTTGTTCCTTATGCCCTCTGGCAACCGTCTGGGGAGTAAGGGATTCCAGATATTCCATAAAAGATGGCCATGGGCCAAAGGGGACGGCTTCCATTTTAATGTGCTCCTATGGGAGAGAGTCCGACTTTCGTCGGGGGTCTCCTAATTTTGAACCAATTCCAGATGAGAGACCTTGCACCTGAAATCGGCACCCCCAAGAGGTTATATTTTGAACATGGTGGACATTGGAGCCACGAAACAGATTTTACGTGCACCAGATCGCATTATATCGTACACGGTTCCTTAGCAGCCTACCCGAGAGAGGTTTTCCACCCTCCCAAGCACTGGCCAAGCCGGTGCTGCTTCACTTTCCGTGTTATTATGGGAACGAAGCTTAGCGATTGGGCCACTGCAGGGCGGAATATCTGAGGGGCGGATCTGAGGGGTAGGGGGATATGTGATATAAGTCATGACAAAGCAAAGCAAACGGAATTTCTGCACGACTCAGAGTGTATGCTAACTAATCCGTGAATTCGGGGGGAGGATATATTCCGATATCCTTCCTCACCTAGATCACGGCCCTGGTAGTTTATATTGCAAGTTTTAGCTTAATACATTGAAACAGAGAAATGCTTGACTTCAGTCTATCTATGTAAATCTGTGCTGTGAAAGTCGTAAGTTTGCTTTGATCACCCAAATTTTATAATTAAAATCGACTCTTTTTAAACCTTTGAGGCGCAACCCTTTCCCAATGCTGAAAAAAGGGCAACCGTTGCCATCGCGGACGATCGAAACGTTCATCGCGTGCCACAGATGTAGAGACCCTTTTTGACGCAGCTGGCTGTGCCGGCACAGCCAGCTGTCGTCAAAAAAGGTGTATTAAAAGTACATCTTGTTTTAATGAAATGTAACACATACAACACTATACAATTTTAAACATTAATTATTCCTCGCAGTTAAAATTGAAAGTAAAACTAAATTTTTCTTAAATAATTTACTTTAATCGAAATCGAAATGTTTATAAAGCGATTTCTTTTGTAATGAAATCTGACATGTTTGTTGAATATTGATATTAAACCTTAAACGTCTGATCGTATATGATGATGCTTAGATAAATTTTGAATCGTTCACATCATTCTTCTGTACGGAAAACATATCGCTTCGATCTGATAAATGATAAGGTGTCATTCTTTCTTGATGCATGAGTTATTTATAAGGCGTAAATATTTTGCAGTATCAAATGTTTAGAAAGAGGCTCTGAGCAAAAACATTTATTTCCTGTGATGTATGTGGATTTTTAGGTGATATATCTTAAGAAATATGGGAAATAAAGCTTTTGGACGTCATATTTTTAGACATGTATTTTTATTTTAAAAGTCCGCGCAGAAATTTGAAACCTGAATAGCTTTAAAAAGTTCTTTTAACTTATCGTATTTTACATTTTTTTTCTTTCAGTTCAGATTTATTGTTTACAGTAAAGATAGTTAAGATCATGGGTGCTGGCAGAATATTTCCCAGGGGGGGCAAAGACTACTCAAGGGGGGCAAAGACTACTCAAGAGGGGAGGCAAAGACTACTTCAACGTATGGTTATTATGTTGGAAAGAGCAAAAAAGCAAGGGAAAACACTCCATACAAAAATCCAGGGGGGGGCATTGTTCCCCCCTTGCCCTATGCTGCCGGTGCCTATGGTTAAGAGGGTTAAAGATGCATACAAAAGATGTTAGAAAATTCTGAAATTTATTCGTGAAGTATATTAATATTATTTTAAACGTTGCTTAAGTATTATTTTAAAAAATTGTATCCAGATACGAATTTTATAGATTAAATTACTATCAAACATGGTGCTGTCGCGCCAGTGTTTAACTTTTTTAGTTAAACTGTTTATGAATATAAATATTTTAAAATTGAAAAATTCGGATTCATATTGACAAATTATTTATAAATGAAAATATTATTATAAAAACGGGATAAATGGCATATGATATTATAATTACTTATAAAGGACATATATTGCTTGTAAAGGTTAATGCTATATCAAATTTGGAAGAAAAAACTTACTGTACAATTTGCGGTTAAATATTTTAGGAATAGAAATAAAAAATAGAACGAAAATTGTTCTTCACAGAATGATATTATACTGACACACTGTTTATAAATTATGACAAACGACGGACAAAAGTTTTTTTTTTATATTTAAACATCAGAATGTAAAAAATAAGCCTTGAAATACAATTTAATAATGCTGATATCTTTGCACCTGATTTATGAAACTAAAATTCCTTTATAAAAATATGCTGTAGGAAATTTCCATCGTAAAACTTTCCTGCAATAAGGATTTAAAAATAACTAATAAATATTAAACAACGACGATGCATGACGATTATTTAAAACACTAATGATCAGCCATATGTATCGTTAAGATATGGCATTCCATTAAAAATATCGAATTAAACTTGCTGAGGAAATGCGAACTTAAACAACATTAATTAATTTGTTGTTGCTTTTTAAACATACGTCTTTCCTCAACATTTAACTCCCAATCACCATACATTAACCACTGGATGAGTTACTGTAAGTCAATGAAATAAGTATCTTTCAGCTTACTTCCATTGGTTCGGATTTTTACATGCTACAATAATGTAAAAGTCCACAATTTAGAGTAGTAACCAAATACAGGGTACTCCGTAAATAGGTGGCAATATTTAAAAGAGGGTTGGATGGTACTAAAACGGTTAAGAATCACCTAGCAATGTGGGGTCAGAAACGTTGTATTCATTTACCTGCCAATAATCAATTTAATAATTAATCTTGCGATCAATGTATTACCCCTACTTAGTGATTATACCTGTTAATAATCAGCTGTAGTCGTCACGTGCTTTCTGTGGAATATTTATTAGTTTTTGACGAACTATGGTTGCAAATTTCACTATTGTTCCGAAATTATTATTAACAGATACATAAGGACGACGCTTCCGACCCCATGCTGCTATGTGATTCCGAATCGTCTTGGTTCCATCTACATCCCTTTCAAATATTGCCACCTATTTTTGGAGAACCCTGTATATCTTTTAAATCGTGTGAACTGCTTAAAATCCGACTAATGTTCGGGTGTTTTTTGTTAGTTTATTTTTACTTTTCTCGTTTAACTAGAAGCCAATTATAGTTTCTATAATCCTAGAAAAATATGTTATTAGTTTGTTTTATCTAATAATCATAAATTTAATGAAATTCAATAAGCTTTATAAACCTTTTTTTTCCTCGTGTCAAGATATTCGAAAGTATAATTTCATTAAATAAGCGAGTTTAAATTATTCGAAAAATATTTTAGCTTAAAACTCTTTCTTACAAAACAGTTCCTTATCATTTTATTAATAATAGTTTACCTTACATGTATGAGCTTAAAGCTGTAACGGTAAATTATAAAAATTCCTTTTCGTAAATAACAATCTCTGACTCTTATTTCTGTCGATAATTGCATTTAAATTTTGTAAAAACAAAAACAAATGCATGTAAATAGCGAAAAGCAGCTCTTCAGTTCTACTACTGTAAGACACACAAAAAATTTTTATCCTTTTTACAAATTTATAGAAAATTTGAAGTATAATTAGGTAAAGTTTTAAGCTATCTTTTTTTTTTACTTTTGCATATAAATCATGCATCCTTTCAAAAAGCTATTTAGTTTATTTCCAAATTTACTTCTAAAAATGAAAAACTTATAGCTAATATGTCATATTTTATACACCGTCTCGTTTTAGTTTTGACAAATAATTATACAGTTCGTTCAGTTATTTTTTACTAAAATTCTTATCATATTGACTGGATCGTTTCTGTAATTAAATTAATTTTACTTTTATAAATATCCGTACGGTTTATCCTACTTTGAAGCAAACTGCATGATAATATTAAAACTTGGTTATTCGCTAACAGTTTAATGGTAATTTCTATAAAGGGAGAAAATGTTTTGTTAAATTTAACAAAATACTTTGATTTTTGTTGATTAAACAAAATATCAATGAAAATTCTTTTGGTTCAACTATTCTGTTAAAATGACACAACAGCATTTTTAATTTTTTTTATTTTATTCAACAAAGCTTTTCTTTTGAGTGTTTGAATAATTTAATCAAAATTTTGTAATTATAATATTAATTTTTTTATGAAATATGACATGTTATAAAACTGCTGTAAAGATTAGTCCATAAATCTGCATTGTATATGTCTTCATTTTAATAAATAATAATAAAAAAACTCCTTATATTTAGGAGCATGAAGAGCAAGTATATTAACATTCCTCCCTTAAATATTGATTTAAAAAACATATTTTTAAACTCTTTTTTTAAATTGTGGAAATTTGTTTCACAAATCATGTTTTTCTGTAGATTTAACATTTTTGCATCAATCATTGTGTAAACTCTCACTAACTAATGGAGTTAAATAACAGTCATGGTCATTAAAAAACATTCATAAGAAAAAGAAAATGCAAACCTACATTTACGGAAATTGAAATGTAAAATCGAACAGTTATAGGAAATTTATGCATAGTATCTCTCTTTTTTTTTAATTTTCCATTTCATTAAAACGCTACAAAAATATGTTCTCATTTTTCTCATACATAGAGCAGTTCGCATAGTTTTGTGAAGTTTCTTAACGCTAGTAGGAAAATTTAAATGTTATATATTTTCTTATACACTATCTGAGTGGGCAGTAATATGAGTATGAGTGGGCGCAGGGGCGTAGCCAGAAATATTTCATGGGGGGGGGTTACGACTACTACAACTCATATACATGTATACGTGTGTGTGATAATGTAGTGAAGAATATACATTTTGTATGGCAAAAAAATTCTCATGGGGGGGTTATGACCCCCCTAACCCCCCCCCCCTTGGCTACGCCCCTGAGTGGGCGGTATTTTCAGAATCACATTTAACCATACAATGTCATTGTGTCAACCAAATATCTGGTCAGTGTCAGATGCTGAATATATCAGTTTATAAGATAACATAGTTGTAGATGTACTGGAATCTACATTCTTGTCGTCACTCAGATGTTGAATGCACATCTATAATTGCAGTTCAATCGAATCAATATTAATCTTATTTAACGAGTATCAGTCGAACTCAATAGGTACAGTTTGACTGGGATTGCTACCCAGGTGGTGTAGTGGCTAAAGATCCATTGTATAACACCTTATGTCCGGGTTCAGTTCTCAGCTTAATCATATCTGGGTGCTAACTTGTCTGTCCCTTCAACGGGGTAATTAACGCTGGCCGTCCACTGAATGCTCCTATAATAAAATGGGCAGTAAATCTGGTTTTAGTAGTGACGGATGCTTGATGAGCAAGTGTTCACCCTTTGAAAACAAAAAGTTTGATTGGAATTTGAAAATTCGCGCTTTTAAGCCTAATTTCTAAAATTTGTATAACTTTAAGATCCAATACTTGTTAATTTGATATACAGGGTGAATCTGAAAAAGGTGGCCAAAACTTTATAGGGGTGGTAGAACGCATCTGCACGAGCAAATTTCGTCGTAGAAAGTAGGTGCGGAACGCAAACATCGAGCCGCTAGGTGGCGTTGAACGTGGAAACTTGAATGCCGAAAGGTGGCGTTGTAAATGGTATGAAAAGGTCGGTCCTCTCATCCAAAGGCATTTATTTTCGTGCATATTCGGGAAATGCCTGGTATTTTCACAAATATACGTCAGTCCGTATCTCGAAGTTGTGAAGCCTACATTGTAGCCGGCGGACGCTCTTCTGAGCATTACTGTTAATACAATGTTTGCTGAAGTATCCCCCCTCATTCTTGCGTCAATTCTTTAAATATGCCCGTTGAAAATTACCTTTTGACTTCTAACAGCTTGTGTTCCGACCAACCTTTTACGCCGTTTACAACGCCACCTAGCGGCTCGTCGTTTGCGTTTCGCCCATGCTTTCAGTGACGAAATTTGCTCATATAGATACGTTCTATCATCTTCTATCGGTTTTGGCCACTTTTTCAGACTGGCCTTTTTCCTTGATTGTCCTTTGATAAAACTTTATAAGGAAAAGAATAATTTATTTTGACTGAAATAGGCTTTAAGAAAGTAATCACTTTTCCGCGTTCTGTAATGTAGAAATTTTCGCGTAAATTTGAAAATTTTCTCGTAAGTTGAAATTTTCGCATAAAAGTAGGCCCGGACTGGCCAGGGTGTCCAGACGGGTGGGCCCCCAAGCTCGGCGGGCCCTCCCTGCTGAGGGCGGGCCACCAAACAGGAAAAAGAAAGAAAATAAAAAAAATGCTATAGTGATAGCACTTGAAGTTTGACACATACAAAATTTTTTGCAGCTGCAATTGCGCCCCAGAAGGCTTCAAAACACTTCATTTTAAATGTAGTTCTCAAAATTTTTTCAGTGAGGGTTCCCGAATGAACAAGGTATTAATTAATATGAATGACGCATATTAATTAATAGATCAATATTTTATTAATACATTAATTATGAATCATAATTAATTAATAATAACGCCATATTTCCTCCCCCATACCCCGAAAGTTAACACATCCTATTATTTATCGGTTACACAATAACTCGCCCCCCCCCCCTCTTCTCTTGAGACGGTCGGGCCCCTACCCTCCCAGTCCGGGCCTGCATAAAAGACAAATTTTCGCCTATTTGTAATGTTGAAATTTATGGATAAAATATTAAATTGATATTTTATCTTCCTTTTTTTTACAGGACCTCGTCCGTTCTCTCCCACTGCCATAAAAGAGAATCGGAACTGGCACAGAAAGGTAAGTGCTTTTTATGATAAAATACTGCCTGTTTGTGTGTATCGCGAGTCATCGCATTTCTTTAATTAGTTCTTAAGAGCTTTTTTAAGTAAATAATATTATGATATTGCCAATCCACACAATGCTAGTTGGAGAAATAACGTAAAAGTATTGACATTTTTAAATGTCAGTATTAAACATATTTATATTTTTAAAAGTATTCCAAAATGCAAATGTATCAATATACTTTAAAAATATTTTTAAATAAACACTATCGGTATCAAACAACCCTATGTCATTTTCCGAAACGTAGCATATATCCGAGCTATACTATTATCCGAAACATACGACAGTTTTATTCAAATACAGCCATTTGCTTGGTGGGAAGTCTTGCGTATGTTAACAGCAAAGCATGAAACGCTGGCATTCTATGCAATACCTAGGCATTTTATAGAATGCCTGGAGAAACATGAAAAAAAAAAGAGAGTGAAGTATGAAACATGAGTATTATTACTTATTTTTTGGCATTGTATGTAATACCTAAGCATTCTATGGAAATTGGACAAATTCTCTTTAGATGAAGTATGAAGGAAAAGTCACTATCTCTACTGTATAAAAAGAAACACTCCTCAAAAATAAAAATGTCATTTCGAAAAAATAAAGAAAAAATAACGAGACTGCTAATAAAATATATTTTCAAAATGCGTAAAAAATAAATAAAATTTAGTTGTACTAGTCAAAATATCCCATGGCTTTCTTATGAAAGAAAACAAATTTAAATATGTACCTATTTGTTGCTGTAAGAAAGGAAATAATTCTATTTTGAATCTCGCTTAATTTTAGTTTTTAGATAAAAACCGTAAACTATTTCATACTTAGTCGGTTTTCATTAATTTGACATTTTACAGAATGCTTAGGGAATGTTTGAAATGTTTAATTCGTTTCACAAATGGATGACCAGCAGTCGGCATTCTGTACAATGCCGTTATTTCAAATTTTACAGGCATATTCAGTTATAAATAAACCAGTTGACGTACGTGAAAACACGACGAAACAGTTTGCTTGGTAGCTTCTGATCAAACAAATTCAAATAACTTACAGGTATAGCTGAAATAACGTGTTTCAGAATCAGGTAAAATAATACCCAATAATTCAATTGTGGTACAGTGATGGTCATGCGAAATTCAAAGATATTTTCATGCAAGCCGAAGGCATTACCAATCTTGACTCTCAGAAGTACTTAAGGATTTCGAAATCTCAGATCGTAACATGGTTGGCGTGGTGATACTGTAGATACCTACCATTGATTTTCTCGTGATAGTAAGTGTTCGAGGTCTTTAAAATTCGTTGCTTAATCCCTTGGAATACTGTACTTGTTTTTGGAAAGGATTGGAGCATGAGTTATAATACTCTTTATAGCAAAGTGCGAAAAAAATAAATCCGAACTATATATATAAAAGATGGATTTCAGTTTTAATTGCAGTACACTTGTTAGGAAGGTGTTGTTTACTTTTTCAAATGTTCCTTATCATTGCATGTTGCAGTTTTTGTCTTAGGGACGGCCCATATAAAAATTTAAAAGGGACTGAAATGTTGAAAGTTCACCAAGGCTATTAGAATCAAAAGAACACTAAGTACAGATTTCCATTGTTCATCAACGAACACTGTATGAGTTACTAACACTCAAAAATCACATCAGAAATTTTAAACTTTAAGTCACAACACCTAAAATATTGAATACATTTCATTACATTTTATTTTAAAATATAATTTATAAAACTAAAGATATCGATAATGTATTTTCGTATTATAATTTTTTTATATCAATTTAAATTGATTGACACATATTTAAAAAATCATAAACAAGAACCTACATAAATTTAATTTGATTAGCATTAATGTACTTCAAAAATTTAAAAAAAAATTAAATTTGGTTTCATTTAGACCAGTAGTTTTGACAATATCTTCTGTCTATCAGTATGTGCTCAGTCCTATTTAACTTTCTAGTAGAAAAGCTAAATATTGATACAGTCCTCGTTTGAAAACTCTCTCGATTTTTCAAAACAGAGAAATGGAATTCCATATCAGAAATATTTGACACTGTAGAAACGATTGAGGCAGTACAATTTTATGGCTTGTATTAAAAATTTCAAAGCTGATTTAAAAAACAATGTAGATTGTTTCTTTAAAATCATATAGGAAAGGAGAAAATATTAAACCATAAGCATTCGTCTGAACAGCTTATTTCAGCAAACAGTTATAACTTATTACACAGGTTCGGATTTATTTTTCTTCTCATTTTACATTTCGTATCCTTTATAATTAATTCATTCTTTCTATATATTTTAACTAGCATCAGTTTCTAGATTAAAATGTATTAAAATATGTTTTCGTGAGAAGTAAATCAATAAAATAAATTAGGTAGATAAAAAATAGTTTATCATTTTACAGATTTCGAATAGATCATATTAAAAATGAGCCTATATCATTTTTTACATGCTTCTTTCGGACAATATGAATTATTTACCATGTTACCTGTGTGTTTACCTGTGGAAAATTCTTTAGATGAACTCTTTCTGGTGAATGATATGCTAAATCGTTTTATGGTATTCTTTTTATTTGGTATAAAGGTTTGTAATGAGATGAAGAACTCTTAGAAGTAGGATTTACAATCATTATCCGAAGTCAAATACTTATCGTTGCTGTCTAAATTTTTATTAGTTTGGCTTCTTTACTTAAATTGGGAGACTAAAAGCATAAGTCTGTTCTCTTTACTGCAACTTTTTACCATTGAAGACAGAGAAATACCCATACTACGGATTTGCATATCGTTTACCCCGAATTCACATTGATAATTTCGTTCCTTTTTATTGTAATTGTAATTCAGCAGTGCAAATAATTCTCTTAATAATTCTGCATTTCTGTACCTTTTAAATGAGAATTCTAATTGCAAATAACCGTTCCAAGATTCTTTTATGCTTTCTATAATAAAAAATACTTTCACGATAACTGCAAACGTCAATTCCTTCCCGATTACTGCAAGGATATACCATGAATATTTATTTAATTATTTGTCGTGAAATAAGTTATAAAGAATGTTTTTATTTCGTCGAAATTATATGTTAGCATGTTTCTTTATGCATATAAATTTACCAGTAAATAAAAAATACTTTAATAAGGAACATTCTTCCGAAGAAGGTTACTTAATGTTCTTTCCATTTATTTATGTAATTGTATTTTCAAAATTTTGTTAGTGCACACTTTGGATTTCATGATAAATGATTCTGACGGATCATACAAGGCTCAAAACCAAGAAGGGGAGTTGTACCCAGCAAAATGGGGGAGAAAAAATGGCTATCAAAATTCCTCTAATAAGTTTCTGCTTCTGCTTCATGTGAATAAAACCGAACACAACTTATTTGTTCATCATTGTTCAGTAATGAATAAATAATTGATCAATTTGAAAAATATATTTATTTACCTTTGCTGTAAAATGCCAATTAGATTGTCAGAAATCGTGCTTTAATTTTTATTTATAATCATTTCTCTAATAGATCTACGTATATGAATTATTAGATTTATACTTTTACAGTATAACCGAATATGTACTGACATAAATTCTTGAAATTTATTTTATGAATATTTACATTTATTTTAGATAACATGCAGTAAAGGTCTCGAGAATTGAAAAAAAATATGACAAAATATTTTCCCGGAACATTTCACTCAAAAGATAAATAGAGAATTAGTTTAGTTCTATTTTTATACTTAATTTTTTCTAATTGAATCATAACCCAATGCAAAAGCTCTTAGAAAATTTAATCTATCCTTATTTAATAATATTACTTAAAAATTTTCTCTTGGTAAACGCAAAAGACTTCTTTACAGCGTTCCGTCAAAGTAAATAACAAGGAGAGCTCAATTTAATTTTGAGAAAATTGCATTAAGTGATTTTTAAAAAACCATTTAATTTTGATGCATCTTTTTTTTAGCTTATAAAAGTTAAAAGTTTCGGTTGAAAGTGCTCAGCAATTTTAATTAAATAATGATTATTCAATAAATATTCTAGCACTTTCTATGCTATAATTCTAATAAAATCAGTTGTTAAAATTATTTCAAAGGATATTTTTTTTACTGACACTTTTGACTGTAATTTATGTTTAATTAGAAAATTATTTGGAATGTTTAATATTTGTTTGTAGTTTTGTTTGAAGTAAAGTGCCCTTTAAAAACAACAATAGAAGCACATAAGCATTAAAAAATATTTTAAACAAAGAAGATGCTTTGAAGTTAGTCAGCTGACTCAAAAGAGCTGATAAGTAGGGGAAGGTGGCCCAAAATGATCCTAGCGCGCAAAAACAACCCACATATGTTTTCTTAGATACAGATCGCGCTATCTACAGGGTAACACATAAATTAGTTATTCCAAGTGAAGAAGAAGCAATGGCAGTATTCAAGCATCCACTGTAGTACACATCCAATTAGAATTCATTGAAAAACTGGGTAATCACTCACTTTCCTTCTTATTTAGACATGCAGCTTTTCATGCACAGAAATATGACTTGGTTTACTCAACAGAGTATATTTTTAGATGTGAATTACAGTTGCTAAGTTTGTTTTGTTTCTCGGCGTCATCCAGTAATATGACCTAAAGTGGGCGGCTATATTGCCGCGTAAAATAATCCATCGATTGAAGAAACTCTAGTACCGAGACCTAACCATCAACAAATTACCCTAACCCTAGCCCTTCAACCGTTCTCAAAATGCGCAACTTCCCATTACATTATTTAATTTACTTATGCGTTTATTGTAGGCCATAAATTTTTAATTTAAATTTGAAACATTCCGTTTCACTGCTTGTGACACTTTTTTTATTTTAAAATTTTTATAAAATAAATCATGCATTCTATATGATTGTAAAAGTCTCATTATGTATTGTCATAATTACTTTATTAGCTTTTTACACTGCCAACAACAAGAAAATGAATTACAGTTTTTTCCAAATGAAGGATAATTTCCCCTTTGGTTGAGGGTAAAATGATTCTTAGGACACTTTTCCCCTTAAGGGTATCATTTTGGGATACCTTCCTCTAAATAAAATTTGCGAAAAGAAATTAAATAGTATATTTGGAAGCGCCTCATAAATTTTCTGACGATAACTTCTATGAATTCTAAAATCTAAAACAAAATTTTAAGGAGTAAAATTAATAGACATTCAGCTAAAAACCGAATATTAATGTCCATTGTCTAATTATAATTTAAAAAAATATGTTTTTAAATTAATTCAATAAAATTATCTGTAAAACTTTTAAATTATTTCAAAGAGAAATAACTTGCTAAAATAGGTATTTTTTTAAGAAGTGCAGGTAAAAAGACCTAGATATTGACCACAAATATTTTTTTTCGAAGAATACAATTTTGTTGGAAATTACCTGTAAATTTCCATGTACCAAATCTTAAAAATAAAAACGAAAATTCGTTTGTTATTCTATGTCGCATACAACTCTACATAGTTGGAACGATCGACTTGAAATTTTGTACAAATACGTAAATAATGGCAAGTAAATTTTTGCTCCACTTTAAAAATCTGAAAAATCCACCCGTTCCCTGTACTTTCAGCAATTTTTGCTATTTTATAGTTCTTTTGAATATCGAGAGAAAAAAATTTAATCAACCATTTGAGGGAAAGAAACTTTAATATCGTAAGTGATACTGACGTCATTTTGTTGTCACGTTTATTAGGCTTTGGAGAGAAAATTGTAATTCCCATTCATTTGAAATAGATTTTTCAGACTACCCAGTGTACTTTTTTTTCAAAAGTAAAATGATTTCCTCTGCATGAACCATTGATGTAAGAGAGGCTTTCCCCAATAAAACAAAATCTTTCGAATTCATTAAGTAACAGAAAAAAAAAACTCGTACAGAAATTTTGCATGTTTTCATTAAGGCATGCAATTCCGATGTCAGGGATACGCGTTTTGAAAATAAGTGGAAATTCTTTATGAGTGAAGTTGTGAGAATTTTTCGCATGAGAAATGATTTAATTTAGCAACATTTCAGTCCTT
This sequence comes from Cheiracanthium punctorium, assembly GCA_038373885.1. Taxonomy (NCBI): domain Eukaryota; kingdom Metazoa; phylum Arthropoda; class Arachnida; order Araneae; family Cheiracanthiidae; genus Cheiracanthium; species Cheiracanthium punctorium. The sequence continues at coordinate 21,994 of JAWZYV010012701.1, read as the reverse complement.
TTCAGAATGCAAATAATCTTTGGCATTCTGATGAAAGCGTGATTGGAATGAAAGCAAATGAAATTTGGTACTGTGATATCAGTTGTAACTAAAACAATGAACGTTGAAAATTTATAAAATTTGGAATAGATTTTGCAAAAGTACTGTAAATTTTGATGGCGTTAAATGATTGCCAAAGCTTGTAGTCAGATTATACATTGTAAAAATAGGATATTTTATAGTATAGTATGGATTAAAACACAATGAGTATTTCGTATTTATTAAATAGAAAAATTTGTTAGATTCATCATTTTTCGACCGGTGCCTTACAACTAATTAAACGGTAAGTAATCCTGCGCTTATGCATGGCTCACTTGGATAGGTGCAGGCTGTCCAGGAAGCTCCGTTTTTCCGTACGAGTAAATTTTCGCCGATTTGTCGCTTTCACCCAACGAATCACTGTTGCCAACTCTGCCGGAGAAATTATGCCTAAAATCAAAGCTAAAAGTATCCAGGAATGGATAACAATGGCCGCATTCGTAAACGCCAAACGAGTTGCACTCGTGCAACGAGTTTATCGTTTACGAATGCAGCCAATGTTTTCAAGCCGAGAAAAAAAAAAGCCGTGTTTTGGCGCCTTTTTTAGCACTTGAATGCTATTTCGCTCGAGCACGGTTTTTGTGTAGACACGATTTTCCTACAGTTAGTTGCCTTTTTAAAAGAGCCTCCCACTCCTTTAAGAGCATTGTATAATCAGATTTCGGAAGCACATTAAGGGCAAGGTTGCCAATTCAGCTACTTTGTGGATAGATCTGTCTACATTTTGCGGCTAAATCAGCCAATTTAGACACTTTGTGGTTAGATCTTGGCAAACTGGCAATACCGAAGTATTTTGTAAGTCGGAAATGAAAGTCCAATTGACTCAAAAAGCACCAGCAGACAAGCCCTTTTCAGCAGTACAAGCTTTTAAAAGTAAACGCTAAAGAAACGCCGAGAGAGCTGAGAGAAAAAAAAAGGCGCCAAAACACAGCTTTTTTTTTCTCTTCTTGAAAACATTGGCTGCATTCGTAAACGATAAACTCGTTTGGAGTTTACGAATGCAGCCATTGTTATCCATTCCTGGATACTTTTAGCTTTGATTTTAGGCATAATTTCTCCGGCAGAGTTGGCAACAGTGATTCGTTGGGTAAAAGCGACAAATCGGCGAAGCGGCGAAAATTTACTCGTACGGAAAATCCCATAGGAGAAACTGGTTTCTGGACAGCCTGTATTATCCAAGTGAGCCATGGCTAATGTATATCCAGCGGTAGTTTTAACAAAAGAGACAACCCCCAAGTTTTTTTTTTTTCCATTTAATTGTTGAATTTAGCATTGAGTGGCAACAAACCTTTTGTTTCTATGGTAACCATAAAGTTAGAAGTAAAAAAAATAAAAGCAGTTATATTGGATTAAAGTAAGTGGATAACGCCGAAAACTTTCGAAGGTCACATCATTTCAATAGTACCAGATGTCGCTGTTGCTTTTAAGAGGAAAACGTATAGTGCGCAAGCACAGCTGAAGGTAATTTCGAAAATTTCTTACCTCATACGCAAAGGAAATACAATGCGAAATAGATTCAATAACTTTAAATCACAGTGTTCTTAAATTTTATTATTTTATATTTATTTTCCGAATCTTAAGAGATTTAAAAATTACTTAAGTTTTTGTTTGATTGTAGCATTTAACAAGTAACAACTATGAATACTTTTGCTGTGGTAACTGAAGGCTAATTTTAAAATTAGATACGAAAATAATTACGCTGTGGTTTTTAAGCTATGCTTTTATAAGTGCATTACTTAGTTAAATGCTTGTAAACTAATAAAAGACGAAAACAAGTATTAAAAAAATTACTTCGTTCTCCATAGCGAAAAATTACTCCTATTGTAAAATAGTAGCGTTTAACAATTTCTCGCCAAATATGGAACTTATTGCCAGGCTGGATTAAGTTTTGAGACCAAACTTGCGATAAATCGCCAAAAGTGGCAACCATTGCCGATTTTTCAATTTTATCTGTCATTGCAACTCTTTAGGCAATTGTTGCCAATTTTCAGAATAAAAATGTTATTAGAACACAACTACATTAACATGGGACCATATATGAAGTACTCCTTTTCGAATGAGAAAAGATTTATCGAAATCGGCCTACGTGTATAAAAAGTTCCTGTAAAAGAATTCTGGTAAACTAATAACCTTCTCTTTTTTTAATAATTACATCACCATCAAGATAGTTTCGTAAACATGAAATATGGATCCATATGTGAAAATACAAAATTTATATTCGTATTACTTCTTTAGCAATCTCCATTCCCTTGCGAAGGACGGATACTTCAGCTTGTATAAAATTTGAAATGTTTTTTCTATTATAATGCTTTGCAGAAATTTTAACATAGCTTCAATTTTAATTCATCCTAATCGTATTTTGTATTAGAAAACGTAAAAAGCAAACTGGTGCATATCTCCTTTGTGCATATTTAATTTTTGCCATTAGTGCAATGATTAATTTTACGTTGAAATAATTTACTACCACTGTATTTAACAGTTAATTATAAAATAATTTCTTCTTAAGATATATATTCAGCAATGGTAGTTTTATACGTAATTTTAAAAAAGCATTAAATTTTCGTGTTTCTTAATGGCATACCTTACTGAGCACTTAAATTTAGTATAAATTGCAAAAATTACAGTAATCCTGCGTTTATAAATTTTTAATTTATGAGACCTGCAAGTTCATGCTGAATTATTATTCATTTTACATCCTTTATCAGGCGGAAATACTTAATTATTTATGAAATCGTAGAAAAAAATGAAACTTCAGATTTCTACATTAGTGAAGTACATAAACAAAATTTTATTTGAATGCCTTCACATGTAAATGCGTGTTTATTAATAATATTACTACTTTAAATTAATTCATTTAATGTACATTTAAAAGCGGAAATTATAAATATGTTTTTTCTTACATGTAAGAAAAAGTATTTGTATTTCCATTAACGTATAAGTAACGTATTTTTATTACCATTTTTTAAAAATTTAAACGTTTACTTCGCTATTATATTCTTCTTTTTATTCTTGTTACTGTTATTGTTATTTATTATGAGTGTATTAGAAAAACTGCATTCATGTATTACGTTGTAAATTTCTGTCAAAAAAAAAAAAAATATAGCGTGTGTACAGTGTACAGGTGTCAGAAGTGAAACTTCTTTGGCGAGATTGATTAAAATCTGTTCGATTGTCAAATAAGTAGTCAGAGATGAAATTTAAAGATTAAATTAAAGATAACATTTGAAAACAGATCAAAAGTGAGATGTTGTAGGTAGTCAAAGGATTGAGGCTTAGTATTAAAAAGATTTTAAAAAAAATAATGTAAAAATATTTTACAAGTTCGTTTGTTTAATTTTTCAGTATTAAAATAAAATTTGAAAATATCAGGTTGTAACGGAAGTTTTCCGCCAGATTTGCTTGAGTCAGCTCACACGGTACCCAGCTATTGACCTTATATGTCAAGTTTTTGCGATGCTTAGCGCGACTAATGGACATGACACTAAAGTTTAACTCTTTTAGCTAGCTCTCGAGTGGATGAATATTTTATCTTCTTCCACTGATTGTTGTAGGCGGACCTCATCAGCATCATTAGGCCGGCCCGAGCGCTCTGCTTCTTTAATGTCCTAGTCCTCGTTTTTGAACTTGTACCAAATCTTCACAGTGTCATGTGATACAACAGTAGTACCTTAAGCTGTACACATGATTCGGTGTCATTCTGTAGCTGACTTTTTGCAACAGAACTGAGAGTAAATGATGGTTCAATCTGGTAGCGTGATAGTTCCATTTCAGACACCTTATACTTAATCATAACGATATTTTTTTACAGATTTCACAACACAGTGCTCTAAAACAAGTATTTTTCTTTCAAATAACAAAAATCGTTTGGCAAAATATTGGCAAAGACACCAGCGCGAACTGCTTGTGCAGGCAATACTTGCAGTGGCGGAAAACTTTCGTTACAATCTAATAGTAAAAACTATTATTATACTATAAAATAAAAATTACTTAAAATATTGGTTTTTTAATCATTTTAAAAGAAACTGACAGTCTGCTGCGCTGCCTATAATTTTAGTTAAATTTGAAGGTCAGAAAAATTATTATTACAATGCCACTGTTAAATTTATATAAAAAATAACTTAATAAAACTAAAGGAGAAACATCTTAAACATTTTAAATGCACTTATGACCTGGTATTTCCAGAATTACATTACAATTTTGAGAGTAATAATATAAATAAATATTAAAGATAGATACGCTTATTAAATAAGTACCCGTGTCTCATTTCTTTTTGTCTTGTGTATGTGTACGCTAATCAAAATCTATGAATTTTAAAATTTATAGTTAAATTTGGGCTCTGTGAATTCCTTTTTATATGTTCAAAGAAAAAATTCTGAAAGAAGTTTAACGATTGAAATGTCTAACTCAAATGCAACAAAAAGTTTTAAAAAGGTTAAATTTGTATAAAAGCCATCGATTCAGGGGAAAACTTCAAGTGCAGGAAAAACTCTTAAACCTGAAACGTTTGTTGCTCTGGAGGGTTATTGTTGTTATGTCGATCAAGCAGTGCCTTCCTCCGTCTGTTATTTTGTTATTTCTCAAGTTCTACGTTATTTCTTACGTTCGCGGAAAGTAATCAATGAATCCTGGCGCTACTAATGTGAAAGATTAGTTCATTAACCCTTTAACGCGCAGTGTTCCCGCTCTGGGAATACCAAACTCTGACGTTTCGACTGTTGCCAGTCACGAAGAACAGATTTGATTGCTATAAAAATAGTTGCGGGTGACATAGCTCCACGAGAATCCTTTACTTTTTAGCACGTCATTTCCCGTAAAAAATGGTCACGATTATTTTTAACAGCACCGATATTTAGGACAACATATTTCTGTCGTTGGTTTTTAAAACTTTCTAAGCATAAAAAAAGACCTTCTGTATTTATACTCCTTGCTAATTCTTTTATTTCAAACCTTATAACTTAAATTTATGTTTAAAAATAACAATAAAAAAAAAAATTATTCCCTTATGTGTGTCAAAATCAGAGCTGGACAAAATACATCGAAATTTTATTTTCGATACAAAATACTAGATACATGGATTCAAAAATAATAAATTAAAAATACAAAATAATTTATGAATTAAAAAAATACAAAATACCTCTATTTTCAAAATACACACGAAATACAAAATACATTTAAAATTTTTAACGCATTTTAATTGCGAATATATAAGCTAAATTTGCCACTTAGATCCCAGTTTGTTTTATTCAGATATATTTTAAGGTGAAAAAGAAAAGCTGTCGTAACAGTTGTATTTAAAGGCGATTAATTTAACGTCAGAATGCAACATCTATTTTCAGTATTTGGAAAGTACACAATACATTGAAAATGTATTTGAAATACATGTATTTGTGATTTTGCCCAACTCTGGTTGAAATCGATTTCAGTTATTTTGTCTTCCTGTGAATATCAATAAATCTGCAGGAGATATGCAAATAACTAAACCGTTTGTATCTGTAACGAAAGCACTGGTTAAGAAATTTAATACGTTAAGAGTTAATCAATGCGAAACAGTTCGTAGTGCACTGTTACGGGATTAAAATATTTGGATCAATCAGCAAAAAATAAGTATCTTAACATTTCAATTGTTCTGTTAAATGGTGTTTAATGAGTAGATAATGGTAAATCAATGAATAGATTTTCAAGAAAATACATTCAGATAAAAAAAAAGAAAGAATTTTAATTCAAAACCAAAAAAGTTTTTGTATGTGATTACGGCAACGCTACACTAGGGAGATCTGCCAAGGATGGAGGATTTTTTCTAAGGGGTTCTACTAACGCGTATTCACGTAACTTCTGGAGAAAGTCTACCGAACCCCCAGACCGTTAGATAGACAGCCGCGCAGTGGGACCCGAACCCGGGACCATCACACTTCGGCCGTCTACCATTTTCAGTGACATAACCATTGTGCCATGGTGAGGCCCAAGGCAATGAAGAAAGGTAAATTATGAAAAAAGCGTATATTGTTAAACATTTACTTACAAAACTGTCATTCATATATATATACAGCCACTTAACGAATAATTAAAGTAAAGCTTGACTGTGAAGCTAACATCACTTAGGTACAAATCACGTACTCTCACGTTATCCGCCTCGAATCACACGTCAAAACTTTGGTTCTTAAGTACGAGCTGTCTTAACCCATTAAGCGCCAAAGCTCCCATTACGGGAACATCTATTATATATTTTTTTCTTAAAATATTTTAACACAATTTACGAAATACACATTTTATATAAACATTTACACTATAGGATGTGTTATATATTTTTATCGGAACAATATATTTTAATTTAATGTTTTTTTCTAATTTAAAAAAAAGTGAAATTTTGTCTTTATGGCTGTCTTATATAAAACTAAAAAAAATTAAAATAAATGGTCACTTAAATGTTTCAAGTAGAATGCATATTTAAAACCAACATCTTGAAGAACAACATTCTTAAGATCCTGCATGAATAGATTCCTATAAAGGAATGTTATGAACGCTTATATTACTTGTTCCCACAGCGGGAGCTTTGGCGCCCTCCCACTAGTTAGCATTTCCAGTTACTCTGTATTGGGTTCCTGGTCATTCTGGCATTCCTGGTAATGAGTTGGCGGATTCTCTTGCCAGGTTGGGCTTTGGCTCTTTTTTTGTAGGACCTGAGCCGGCTCTCGGTATCTCGAGTCAATGTTACAGGGATACTGTGTTTAGCCACTTTAGCAAGCTTCAGTATTCCAGCTGGCTTAAGTGTTAATGGCCAGAGGCAGGCCAAAGAGATCAATCTGGGCTTTCCTGGTGTTAGATGCAAGGAACTCTTGTGTCTCAACAGGTCCAGTCTCCGTAGGGCTATTGGCCTGTTCACTGGGCACTGTTGCCTTAAAAGGCATCTTAACGTAATGAAGATTGTCGATGATCCCACTTGTCAGGGTTGTCTTCTTAAGGAGGAAACTGCTTTACACATCCTCTGTGAGTGTGAGTACTTCTCTGATTATAGGTTTGAGCATCTTGGGCGCCATGTCATTGAGCCCTGGGAGCTTTACAAAATGTCTGTTAGGTCTATGCTGATGTTCGCATCTGCTACTGGGCTCTTTTCGTATGGCCTTTACCATATTGCTTGGGGATGATACAATAGACCCATGGTCGCGATGCCTGGCCCTTTTGGGACCTCCCCTCCAAGTCATAAGTCATAGCATTTCCAGATTGATTTTGCTACCGTTCAACAATAAAGAAATGTTTGGCACTTCGCAGGCTGGTTATATCGTACATTGTAGTATCAATAACAAAAATAATTACTTTACATATACAGTTTTGAGCAGAATCTGTGTAAAAAAAGGAATTGCTGTATCCAAAATGGAGAAAGACATTTATCCCCATAACACGCCAAAGCTCCCGCTACGGGAACATGCTATATTTCCTAAATGCTTTGAGTTAAAAAAAAATTTCGACTGTTCTATAATAGAGGCATGCAATGTATGTAAAAAATGTATATACATTTAAAAATTTCTATCCGATTCTCATAGCGGCGTGTAATGGGTTAAGAAAATGAATCATAATGTGAAGTATATTAAGTATTGTGTTAAACCAGATATGAGCAACCTTTGAAAAGTTGCTGGCCAAATTTTGGGATAAATAAAAACTTGGTGAAAAAACACACATAAGATGATACTTATGAGAAAGATACTTAAATTATAAATGATACTTATGTATCATTTTATATGTGTTTTTTCATAAAGTTTTTATTTATTTTAACGTTTAACACCAGTGTTTTGAGTGCTTTTTCCAAATTTTGGGATGTAAGCGAAGTCGCGAGCCATATAACTATGATTTATATGAGACTTTGAATGGTTTGTGTGGGAAATGGTTATGGGGTTATATATGTTCCGACGGCCGGACCAAAAGCTGCGGACGAGAGGTTGCTCATATGTGGCTTAACAGTATAAGGCTCGATTTTTTTTCTGTGCCTGAAATAAATATATGTGATGATATCAGTTATGATGCGGGCCGCATCAAAAGCCGGGGCAGGCCACATACTGCCAGCTGGCCGGAGGTTGCCCATATGTGTGTTAAAGTAAACCTACGCAAGAGGGGAATCTGCCTATGGGGGGGTGGGAGGTGCCGGAAACGGGGGGCTTTTCATTGGGTACTAGGCGTATTCACTCACCTTAAATCTGGAGAAAAGTTTCCAAAATTCCAGACCGTTAGCTCAATAGCCGCACGGTAAGCCAGAACCCTGGACCTTCACACTTCAGAACTTCAATTTTCAAAAATAGGCGAGTGGAGAATCGATATTTAATAACAATACAAACTTATCAGTGATATAATAACCTCATGAAATATATTTTGTATAATATTTGAATGATTGTATTTTTGAAAAATAAAATTCGTACTAAAAAACTAAATCGAAATGTCGACATGCAAAAGACATGAAGAAATCTCTTTCTCATGTCGACATTTCGATTTAGTTTTATAGTACGAATTTTATTTTTACTCATATGTACCTTTTGTTGCCACTGTGTTTTATAAATACAGTAAAATAAACTGTTTCAGTTTCATCTTTTTCTAAAATTATTTAAAATTAAATATGAGAGATTTCTGTTTTTTAGATACTGATGTTTATTACTGTTATCTGTGTATGGTAAAAACGTAGTTACACAAAATGGATTAAATATGTATTTTTAAAGTTTAATTTTTTTAATAAAGACTTTATTTAGTAGAAAATTTTTGTATAAGATTATAATACCTTTCTTAAAGGCTTTAAATAGAGAAGGACGCGAGACAGACAAAAAAAAAGACCTCCCTCGCCTTGCAAAAAAACCAGAAAGCTTTGTCTCATCTCGCAAAATGTCAATATTACAAAGATAAAAATGTTCATCTCGTTTCTCAAAAAAGTGTGAATTTCTGTCTTTCCTCGCAAAAAATCGTCTTACATCCATCGTTGGTAAAGACTATATTTTAAGACTTTGTATGCGGTAAGATTTTTTAAGTTATGAAATGAATCAAACTTAAAAAGAAATTGTTTGATTAAATAATTTTTATAAAAAATTATATTTTTATGAAATATAAACCCAAATTTCTGAAAACAACGTCTATCTCTTGGTAAAAAAAAACTTTTTCCAGAATATGCCATTTTTGACTAGCACAATCCCCTATCAGGAGCTCATATTGACAATTATTCCCGTTTTTACAAGATCTCGTACGTTTTATCTTCAAAAGAATATATGTCGTATTTCAGATTTCCAGCACTGAATTTAGTTTCATTTCTAACTGAATATATATTTCCAATTCCTTGTTTATTCTGCATTTTTTTCTGCAAAAGGTTTGTGAAGAAAGTTTCTTTTACATTTTATAAAATAAAAATAAGCAGTTCAGTTTACTTTCCCCAAAGTTTTGGGATTTTTGGAAAAAAAAAAAACCGTTACACCATATGGTAAATGTTTTACCAGAACAAAGTATGTCGCTGACTGAATTTTGATGTATTTGTAGTTTTTTATTTTATGAAGAAACTCTTGGGATCCTGTTTTATATAGAAGCTAATGTCCATCTTACGAAATAGTTTTTCTTCATGTTTTTAAGTTCATTTAAAAAAAAATTCACATTAAATTTTACTTTTAAATGCTAAAATAAAAATTCTTTATATGAAAAATGTGTTATAAACTTCCAAATTTCTCTATGGATATAATATAATCTCATTAAACGTGTTTAATAATAGTAGTACAAGAATTGCTACTGTTTTCTTTCCTTTTTAATAAACAATCAACAAAATTTACAGAATAAAAGCACTTTTAAATTTTAATTTATTTCGTAAATTTTATCTTTAACTCATTTTTATTACGATAAAACTAAAAATGCGGATTTTATCTGTCTCGTCGGTGAATTCGTTTTTTATTTTCTATTACTTGTTAAATTGTGAATGCTTAAGTTTCTTCTCAGTAAATAAAAAATGTAGTTATTTAGAACAAAACTGTATGTTCTTAGAAAACGGAAACTTACTATTTTTTTTAAACTAAAAATAGATTTTAGATTAATTTTTTTTTTCAGATTTTGTATAAAAATATATTTTGCATAAAAATTCTCTTCTACTGCAAAAATACAGTGAAAAACAGGATTGATTGCGCATGTTTGACTTTTAATTTACAAAAAATTATAGAAACTTCAGTTTGTATGATCTTTTTTTTTTCTTTAAAACTGTACTTTCCATTTGAGAAATGTTAAATTACTCAAGTGGAGAGACTTATCTCCTCCTTTGTATTGTTTTATACTCATAATACGCAGTATTAAGTTGTATGATAAAATAATTCTGCAAGCAAATTTACAACGAAGCATAATGTATTAGAAAATCCCTTTACTGATTAAACAGTGTTAGGGCAAATGAATGACTGGATATTGAAAAGTTATAAATGCCAAGTATTACACATACTACAATAAATTATGCATGAAATTTAAGATAAATATAATAAGTTTATTCCAACATTCATGAATAGCTGCAATGTTAATGTGAGAAAGTGAAACTTCCTATGAAATTTTGCAGTTGCAAACCCAATCCACCTAAAGTGAATACATTTTTTTGTTTTATGCCACAAACAAAATTCTACGGGCATGTTTCCTTTGCTGAAGAAACGCTGACAGGTAGCAATTACCTAAACATCTTTCAAATTTGGTTACTTCCGCAGCTGCTTTTGTGACGTAACACAAAACTTTTGGTGAATCTTTTTGCAACTGAACTCATGAGGCATTTCACTTCTCCATACCCTAACATTACATCTTTTGATCGGTGGTGAAAACAAAGCTTGGTACATTTTCATTTAATTTGTGTATCAGTTACTGTAATATGAATGACAGTTTTGAAAATATAAATATTTAAGTTCCGGTATTTCCATTTCTGAATAGTATTTCCCTGTAGAGTAGTCTGCAATTTTGTCATGTGTAAGGACATTATGTCTCATGCAGTATGATTGTATGAAAAGAAAATGACTTGCTTATTTAAAATCTTCATTGGATGGTTAAGCGATTCTAAAAGAAGGGACAATCCACTTATATTCTCTTAAATAAAAAATATAACATTACTACCATATCATAAAACAGATATCTAGTGCAATGATGAAATCTTCTCAGTTTTGCTAGTTCATAAAAATATATGCCTGCTTTACCAGATCCTAATATTACAGCATTAAACAAAACACTAATAACTCTCTAAGAAAGAAAGAAAGGAAGAAAAATTATCAAAATTAATCCCAATAGAAATGCAACAAATATATCACTGCATTACCTTCTCTTTGTATTTATTGACCCTTAGGACGAAGTTTCTAAGTAAATATTTAAAAAGGATGAAATCGTAATTTTTGTGGCGTGTTTTTGAAATCGTTGACTAATTTCAAAGTGTACTTTAGTAAATGTAGGTCTCTTTAGTGTTTCAAACTTTTTTATTAAATTGTTTAATTTTCCTAACTCCTTTCAAGCTGTACTTCTCAATAATCCATTTTTAATCGCCTTAAATTTTATGTGAATATTTGTTATTTTTATTAATACTAAGACGGCAACGTCGTCGTCGTGTAGCTGTTAATAATCACTTCGGAAAAAAGTGTCCAAACAACAGTGCGCTTTCCGACCATTTTTTCGCCAGAAACCAATGTATTTTTCTCCGAAAACAGAAGACTAAAATGGATAGTTTAAAACTTCTGTTTTATTTCAAGGATGAAAATTTCGGAGACAAGCCTATTGTTTACGAAACTTGGTTACGAAATGAGACGGATACTTCAATGCTTTTCCAAAAGTGATTATTACCGGGTAAGTGAAAACTGCGTTTTTCACCCCAGATTGCTATGTGATTACGATTCCTCATTGTGTGCCCTGTCACCCCGTAAAGTTTTTTGCCCAAGAGTTTAGATACACCCTGTATACAGAGTGTCCGAAATTAAATGACCCTAATTTAAAATTGTCTACAAACAAAACTATTGTTAAGAAAATTATGGAATTTTGTGCAGGACATTATGAAGGTATCGGAATTTGTTTGGGTGAATTTTAAAAAAAAAGTTCGAATTTCGCCACCAGAGGGCGTTTTTTAATGTATTACACATTTAGCATACATTTATGATAGTTTATAACTATTATTATAGCAAAACATGTTCAATAAGACGGCCATCATCGTCAGCCACCATCTGGAATCGTAAGAGAGCTTGTTCCACAGCTGACCGCAGTGTGTTCGGGGGAAATGTCACGAACATTGTGAGAAATGCAGGCAAAGTTCTTGGATTATCTCGAATTACCGAATGTTTCAAACTCCCCCAAAGCGAAAAGTCGCATGGATTGAGGCCCGGGGGAACCGCGGAGGCCATGGAACGCTCTCTGGTGGCGAATATTTGAACTAATTTTTTTTTTTTTTTATTCGCTCAAACAAACTCCCATACCTGCATTATGTCCTACATTAAAGTTCATAACTTTCTCAACAATAGCTACGCCTGCAGACAACTTTAAAACGTCGTTTAATTTCGGACAAGCAGTTGAAAATTTAATGTTTGGTCTTATTTTAACGCCTTTTCATTGAATCAGTTATGCAAGCAATCTCGGACACATTTTATGGATCTAAAAAATACAATTGTACAGCTTCATTCATATTTCGATTATCTCGAACATACTCTGGCGTGTTCGTTATTGTTTTTTTTTTTTCAACTTTCTAATTAATACTTAACTTGATCTTATTGAGTTCCATCATAATAGAATTTCGGAAATCTGTTATTCTTTTGTGAAAGACTAGAGTAAAAATATCTTTTCAAGCATACAAAGACATAAAATAAATCTATTGTCGGGATTTATTTTATGCCTTTTCATTGAATTTGTCTGTGAGACAACTTCGAAGCCCTTTATGAAGTTGAAGAAAACTTTTTTTTTCTTCTTTCTGCTGTTCTTGAACCACTGAATCCACGAGCACCAACTTGTGACTCTAGGAAAGAAAAACACCTCTTCACCATCTGTCTCAAAATCGATAACAGTCACATTTCATTTCTAGCGGATGTCAATAAATCGTTATTTTAGAGCTGTGTGTGTGGGAAGGAGCCTCGGACAAAGAGATATTCTTTAATGAGGTGAATTATTACTGTGGATATTTACCAATGTATTTGCAGAAATCTCCTAAAGTTTTTAAATTATAAGCTTCTACTTGAGTATTCAAATGCCCTAATTTACAGATTTTTCAAAATTAAATTTAACATTTTATTTTATGTATCTGTTTCTTGTATTTTGTGAACAAAACTATCAGAAGGATTATTTAATGTAGGTAAATTATTTTGAATGCATAGCTGCATTAGTGATTCTGTGCTTAATCGCATGAAATTTGCACAAACTGATTGTGAATTTTAGTGTTATTTTCTGCAATGCAGAATATTAAAAACAGATTTTAATAAAATTGTCATTTTTTACCTAACTTATTAACCTAGAATACTATCTACTACAGTTTTAAATCTTGAAACAAAAATTACGGTAGTGTCAGATGTGAATTAAAATGATAAGCTCATAATAAAGACTAACTTTGAAGAAAATATAGATCTTTTTTTAAAAAATTTTTTGTATAACCAAAAATGTTTATTAAATTTTCTTATTGGTATCCGTGGTGTATTTTATTTTATTTTTTGCTATAAAATGATATTTAATACAGCCTATATTACATACTATAATATATTTTAGTATGTAATATAGGATGTATATTACATACTATATTACATAATACTCGGAATAATACATATTATTCCAGCGTTTCATTTCTAATTTTACCATGTTTAAATATATCCCCTACAAAATAGTTTCTATCTGAGATTATATTTTACTTGCCCTTTTTTTGTATCACAATAAACATTGAAAAAAAAATATTACTAAATTATACTAATTTATAAATACCGATTATTATATTATAAACAATCATACTAAAAAAATATACTATTACACCGATTATACCAATTATACAAAAAAATATGCTCTTTAGAAATATTCCTGGAATCTAAGCTGCCGTTTATGTAACGATCAAACTGAAACTAATTTTTTTAACTTTACTTTGTTGATCGAATCTTTTTTGTTAACTTGCGGTTAAAAACTATTACAGTATATTCATAGTGAACAGGGTGTAATACCAGAAGGGGATGAATAAGCTATGGCTACAGTTCTATATAGGTGACACATTGACGGCTATAGGTGACGTTGCAATCAATCCAACTCCCTGTGGTCTGTTCCAAAATCTTCTTATATAAATAATAAAACACCTGCTGAGTTATTTTTGCTTCATATGTTGTGCTAAAACATATATTAATTTTTATAGAATGTAACTATCTCATCGACTCAGAAAGTAATGCTACCCATGGGAAGAATTTGCTACGTGCGGTACTTTTTTCTGACTTTTTACTTATTCAAGATTCTATATAAATTTATTGAATTTGGAAAAAAAAAATATTGAAAAAGTATCACAGAAAACGATTTTGCACTCAAATTAATTCCTATTATTTGGGGAAGATCTGTACTTACTGACCAATCATCATCAATAACATGTTAGCAACGACTGTCATCAGGTATTATTATTCAAACTGCCCTAAACAGGACGACATCAAGTGGTAATTTACATTCGAATCAAAATTGCTTACACTGAAATAGTCGAAACTTGATTTCGTATCAGTCAATTAACTTTAAAACTACCCTTTGGAAAAAATCAGTGATTTACGAACTTATAGTTAAAATTACTTACGGTAGGGACTTAAAATGCTATAGTATATTTCTTCTCAATCTGCATTATACTCCTTAAGATATCAAATGGGTGATGTTTTTGCCAAGTATGTTTCAATTCAGAAGTTTTTATGTTTAAGATTGCGCTTATTTATTTATTTTATTTTATTTTATTTCACCATTTGCATAAGTAACTCTAATTATCTATTGGTTGATTACGTAGAGGGAATACTTCTTGCCAACGGTAAAAAGAAAATGATGGTGTTAGAGGAGTTTTTTATTTCTCGCATGAGTTATCTCTGGGTTACGTTTTGATGATTATCAGTGGTGAATGGGGAATTTTTTGTGAAGGGTTAATTTAAAAAAAGAACTTTCTGAAAAAATAATGTAATAAAGGAAAATGTTATCCTTAATAAAAAAGTTCCTTCGAGGGGCTAATTTAATAAAGAGCGCATCTGACCTATAGTCCAGTCATTTGGTAGTTTTACCTGGAAAGTTTTCCGGTAGTTTTGAAAATGGACAAATTTATGGATTTCGTTGTGCTCTTTCCGAATTTCAACTTTGCCCCCTCGTACCTTTCCCGCTCGAGCCGCCATATTCGAAAAATGCCTAAAACCAGTTTTTTGACTCTATCACCTTTCCGACTCATTTCACGACAAGAACAATTACCAAAAAAAAAAAAAAAAAAAAAAAAACTAGGGAAAATTTCCTACAATTTATGTAATTACCTTTTGTTCGTAAAATCAATAGTTTGGCATACGAGCGCCTCAAAGTGTAGTTCAGCATGCTTTTTTTATTCAGTATGCGATTAATTATAACAAAATTTTAATATGGACATTGCTACAGCGAAAAATCAAACACATAAAAATATATCAAAAATGGAAAAACAAAAATGGTTACAAAAAACCCAGTTCCAGGTTTATTTGGCAGTTACAATAGATACAGCAACAAGAGAGTTCAAATAAATATTAAATAATTACTTATACAGCGCGTGATACATTAAACTCATTCGCTGTCTTCACATCAGGGCCACGTCACGGCTATCTATCTTAGATGGATAATGGCTACGAAATACGAGGGGGACAAAGTTGAAATTTGGAAAGAGAACATCGAAATCTATAAAATTGCTCATTTTTCAGAACTCCCGGAAGACTTTCCAGGTTTCCTTTTTTTTTTTTAACCAAATGACTGCACTACTAAGGAAAAGGTTACCCTTAACCCTTAAGCAAAGTCTTCTTTTAGAGTGGGAGGGGACGAAACCCCTAGCTCTTCCCCTCCCCGCCTCAGCATATAGAGTCAAATAGCCTGAGAGGTTACACGCTCCACAAGAAAAGGCAGAATCATTCCGATTTAGCCTTAAATTAAACTATCACCCTCATTAATGAATCTTAACACTACTTCGTAGTTAATAAAAAAAATCTGGAGTGACTCCACTCGACTTTCCGAACACTTACGATTAAGATCATTACCAAGCATTTAAATAAATTTTAACCGATGAATAATTCAAACATATATACCAAATTGAAGCTCGATCGAATGTACCGTTTAAACGCTAGCGCACTTTCAAGAATTTCTCCCCATAGGCCATAATGTAAAAGAAATCTTTGTCGTAGCCCTGTAGAAAAACTATAAGTCCTATAAACATCAAAATCAATACCGGTCTTACAATGGAGGTTTATAACATGTATACCCAATTTGAGCTCAATCGAATGTACCGTTTAAACGCTAGCGCACTTTCCAGAATTTTCCTCCATAGGCCATAATGTAAAAGAAATCTTTGTCGTAGCCCTGTAGAAAAACTGTAAGTCCTATACACACCAAAATCAATACCGGTCTTGCGAAGGTGGTTTATAACATATATACCCAATTTGAGCTCAATCGCATGCCCGGTTCAGGAGCTATCGTGTTCACTCACATACACACAAACACACATACACACACACACATACACACATACATACATACATCTCGTAAAAATAGCATAAATGAATTCAGAAGACCTCAAAACGTGTCAATACACCAAAATCTCGAATTCGAATTTTTTCATGATTACAATACTTTCCTTACATTGTACATGGTCGGAAAGTAAAAAGAATTTTTAACATGCTAGTTGACTTACTTGAGACATAGAAATTTAATTTAAAATTTTTACGTAATTTGACTCGAAAAATGACTGTACTTTCTGAGAAAATTTTATCGTTCCCGAGCATTTTAATTAAATTTATAAACTGCTGTGAAAGTCATATCTTAAATGAAATAGCGAAACGGAATAAACATTTTTAGTCTTTGTAGCAAGCAAGAAAATGTGCAATAACAGGAGAATTATTGTAAAGCAGAAGACTCATAAAATTGGATGAATTTCACTTTTAAAGAAAATACAATATAAAAGTAGTAAAATTGTGGCAGTGAAATTATTATCGCTTTAACAATGCTTATTCGATAAAGCATCTTTGAGAATTAATTTTCATTTTGACGAAAAATATTTTGAGTGGTTACTAAGCTTCAGTATTCGTAAGATAAAAGCAAACGCATGTCTGAACAATCATGTAATCTAATAATATACGTATATATATTAACCTTTGATGTCGTCATTTTGTCTCTCAAAAATTTCAGAGATGACTGAGCATTTTCACTAATTTTATTTAACTTAAAAGTACATACAGCAAATCTCTTTTCTCCTATTCAAGAACTCGAGATTCCTTTGGGAATCTGTTACAGCTAAATGAGCCTTGAAAAAAAAAAAAAAAAAAAGGAAAAATTATTTCGTTTTGAAGTTTCTGTTAAAAGGATAGGAAACAAATTTTGACTTCAAATGTAAGTATTTGCTAATGCTGTTTAAATTTTCCTGGGCAATTAAAAAAAAAAATAGAGAAACTTTTTTAGCATTACTTTTTATGATGAATAAGTGGAATAAATTTTCATGCAAATTTAAACTATTGAATTCATATTTTTGATAGTTTTCGATGAAACGCTTATCAATTTAAATAATATTACTTTATCTGAAATTATTTTTGTCTTCTTTTTTAAAAATTTGAGGTTAGAAGAATTGCTCTTGTACTGCTTACAAACATATTTCAAAGTTAAATTTTCTACTTAGCAGAAATGTGTTATTTTATGCGCATTATACACATGCAATTTACAAATACATTACGTATACAGTATAACAGTCAATAAACCATTGAGAAAACGTATTCTAAAAACATCTTAATTTAAGTATACTTTATTCCTTATTTGTTTTCTTGTTCCATAAGATATTGCTTCAAAGTCACTTTTCACGCTACTTCTTGAATATGAGAAAATCAAAAATTAGAAAAACACTAGCTTGGAAAAAAAAAAGGAAAAAAAAACTATATCGGCTATCCTCCAAAATCTTGGATAGTCAGTGCTGATGCTGTAATACATTGATTTCTGCTCAAAATTAAGTCCTTTATTATTAAATTTTGTTTCTGAAAATTTTACTGTGCATGTGTACAGAAATATATTAATTAATTCGGAAATTAAATAATAAATTTGTTTTACATCCGAATATTTTCAGTGAATTTTTAAAAGTAGATGTATCGCAGCTTCGAGTAACGCTTATTTTCGAAAACTGGTTAGAATTATTAAAATTAAACATCCTTCATAAAATAATTTAAATTGAAATGCGGTACTTTAATATAAATTTGAAACTTCGCAGTCAAAAATGTCAATAACTAAATTTAGCTTGAATAAAACAGAAATTTACGTAGCAGTGCCTATTAATCATTTGAATAAATGCATTTCTTATTAATAACCGAAGAAGCATCATTTCCTCCCCCCCCCCTAAAAAAAAGGTGAATATAAACTTCATAAATGTGCCCTTTATCTCAAGGAAGTTCATTTTAAAGACAAAAAAGATCTCATCTCTTGTAGATTTATTCTATTAGAAATTAATTCACTATTTCACTAACTTATTGAAAATCTTCAACCTTCATTATCTCAAAATACAATGAAAGTTATTTTTGTAATGATTTTTATATTACTTTTTATATCTTACTGTTATAAGTTTTTTTAATGTCATCTTTTCCTTCGAAATTTTTTCTGGCGCTATCCCCCCCCCCCCAATTATTATGTATTATCTCTTTAAAAGTTAACTCGAACGATGCTGTATTATAATACAAATAGTAGACAGAGTATTATAGTCGAGTATAATAGTAGACAGAGTAATTAATACAAAATGAAATTTTTCAATTTATCATTTTCTTATTTAATTCTATGTAAAATGAAAAAAGATAATATAAATTGTAAATCCACGGAGGATATAATAAAATACTCAAGAATTAAAAAAAACCGGTTTATTATAATTTTTATTTTTTCATTTCAATTGAAAGCGTCCTTCATTTTCAGTTCTCTCTCTCTCTCTCTCTCTCTCTCTCTCTCTCTGAGTAACCAGTGCAGTGTGCTGTTGGTTCTCTTGAGAAAGTCAGAAAGTGAATACAATTTTCTGTAGGATTATCTAGGACAAAAAGAAAGCAAACTTCGTACATAAAGTCAGAGATAAAAAGCTATTCACAAGTTATATCTCTAGTTTTTCTTGTTAAAAATTCCTGATTTTTTTTCCAGATTGAAGATTTTTTGTCTTGTATTAATCGGTATTAAATTGAAATAACTTTTTTATTAGAATCATTTCTTATTAGAAAAAATGTTAAGTAGTGAAGTAGTTTCTCTGAATCTTTGAACATTAAATATTATGACAGTAACCTTTCCGCCAAAATTCACATCCAGGCATATTTGAAATTATTTTTTTGCCTTTTTTTTATATTTTAATGCTTTAGATAAATGAATGAGTCATTTAAATGGAAAAAAATAAAATGCGTACACTTTTCCCAAGGGGGAACATTGGTCATTTCTGATTATAACTTTTACATGGGTTTCAAAAACGGAATGTTGTGATGGATAGTTTCAATAATAACTGAAATTTTAAGAATTAATGAAAGATTTATTTTTAAATTTAAATATAATAGAATGATTTCTTTTTAAATTTAAATATATTAAATATAAATTTTCAAATATAATATAAGATAATAATTATGTTTAAAAAGAGAAGGGAGGTAGGAGTGCATCAAGATAGCTCTGTAAAAGTTTATGAAAATGGCTATTTTTAAGAATTTTTGTCCCGTTTCGCACTAATGATAGAAATGCAAATTCCATGTTTCAAAAAATTATCTTTTAAATATATCTGTTAATTTTTTCAATGCATTATTGATAAAATTTAATTTTCAATAAATTTTAATTAGATCTTCCCAATTGGGGAACACTGGCCTGTAAAAGGTTAAATTACTTGAAGAAATTAAAAATAAGAAGTGAAAGGCTTCGATTTGTTACCTGATGCATCTCTGTGGCAGTGTGTTCCGTTTGATTAAGATGGACAAACATCATTTGCTGGTATGTTCTTCGTTGGATGAGGAAAACTTACATAATCGAGATTGGCGGACTGGAGAGTTGATGCAGTTAATATCTAACACTTACATGCCGCGCTGTGAACACAATGTTTAATGCAGTAAATCGGTATTTGATTTCCCAACTTCGATGTAACTGCTGAAACGCTTTAGACAGGCAGCACGTGTTTTATTGCCGTAATAGAACATCAATTTAGCCCATTTTGATTTTCACTAATTAATGTAGGTTGACAGAATATGGTCATGAATCTGACTCGAAGATCTTACAGATAAGAAAGCTCAATGTAAAGCTTTTAGAGTGCGGTCGTTTTACGACTCTCACTGTGGGATCTTGTAGTTTTTGTCTTGGGGGGGGGGGGGGGGGTCAAAGTGTTCATTGGGACTTTCAACGCGGCCCAAAAGAACTAAATGGAAGCTAAAGGGAACAAATGAGCGATAAACGCACCATTTAAGGAATTTGAAGGCACTTAATTATTAGAACTACAGTAATTGATAACCCAAAATAAATAAAAATGTAACGGAATGCTGTACTTACAGGTTGTTCCAAATCGCCATTTTAATTCTCAATTCCGATTGCCACATAAATACAATAAATCGTCAGGGTAACTGCATATGTTTAACTATCGTCACCGTGGCGAGAGTCGGGGCGTTAAAGTAGGAATCAACCCAAGAAAGACAAACACGGCACACTCATGGATTATGATGAAATTTCGGAACAATATTTGAAACGGTGAAGTATAGTGCATATACGTGGCGAAGATTGCAAAATAGTTTTAGCAAGAGATTTTAAGATAGATTTTGATTCCAAAGATGGGTTTTATGGAACAAGGAAGACAAATACGGCACACTCATAAATAATGATACACTTTCCAGCTTAATGGAATAAGGAAAAAAATTAGGGCGACGCATAAATTATGATATGCTTTTAATATATAGCACTTAAGTGCGTGTATAAAATCTGAAAGTGTTTCCGATTTTCTTACTTTTTTTGGTTGTATTAGTAAATAAATAACGTAATATTTTATTATCTTGCCTTAACATTTCGTAGTTATAATTATTTATGTTACGTGGTAAACATTTTTTTGCGGCATAGCAAATACTTTGTGATGTTACAAAACTTGCATGATTTACTTTCTAAAAGAAAATTATAAGAGGTATTTTTTTACTCCGAAATATTTCGATGGAAAGCCTGAATTGGTGCTTTATTTCTTAGGAAAGTAGTTGAATGAATGTCCATGTGAAAAAAGAAAAACTGAAAAGTTAAGTAGTAGGAATTCATTTTCAGAAGGAAATGAATTTCCCGTTTAAAATTCCGTTTGATTTGTGCCTACTAAGAATTTTATTTATAAAATGTTCGATTTGTGTCTAGTAAGTGTCCGTGTGGACATGGAAAGCCATGTAGTATTTTGCTGATGTTGAGCTAATATAAATGTCAAAAATCCTGCGTCACTTACTATAAAACCATTTCATAGTAGGTAATTCAGACAATAAGCAATATTTTTTGGTCCATTAACTGCTAATATTTCAAACCAAAAAAAAAAAAAATGTTTTTGCTACATCAAAGTTTTATTTATTGCACTGGTGTCTAACTTTGTTTCGCATTGCAGAGCAATCTTTTGTAGCTTTTCTTATGTCCTTTATTTTGAACGCTTTCCAAGTTACATTAATTAATGTACATTCTTAACTGAAATAACATATTGGTTCAAATCAGGTTTTCTCAAACTGTTTACTCATACTGATGGAGCAATTCGAGTGCCTACATTTTGATCGAGCATCTTGTG